>CM045463.1:2520214-2679373 GCA_024666655.1 Dascyllus trimaculatus | reverse complement strand
TGTTAATGCTAACTGCTAATTCAACAACACTGCTGCGTTCAACTGACCCAGGCCCATTTAGGAGATACTCCAGGTGGTGACCAGTGCCGATGCTACCATTCAGGTAGCTGCCAAATGCTAATGCTAACTGCTAACTGCTAATTCAACCAGCACTGTCACATTCAACTGACTCAGGCCCGTTTAGGAGATGCGCCAAGTAGTTACCATTTAGCTAGTGCAAATGCTACATGCTAATGCTAACCATTTAAACTTAATGTTAATGAACTGAGTGAGTTCTCGCCTATTTATTCACTCAACTCATAATTTTAAGTACTAGATTTCTTCAGTGCATCAGTGTGATTTTGCTAGCTTCTACATTCAGTGCAAACAGGATTATTCATGTCGTGTATCTGCTGCAAAGGATTTGCTGTATGTATGCAGCTTCTCTAGTTGTCAAATAATAAAAAACTAATTTAGACAGTACTGTTGCTTTTGGCACCAACTAGATATAGTTAAAATTACTGATAATATACGGCTATTTTCATGGATTCTCACCTCTTATTCGAGGAGCTAAACTTGAATGTGGTCATGTATTGCTCGTTCCACCCTGAGGTTTAACTTAATTGGCACATCGTCTCTCGATATCTGTGGAAGCCAAACAGAGCTTCATTTGACTTGGCCCACATCCGCACGTTGCAAAACAGAGCTGTACGTAATCTCATATAAACAAACACCCAGAGCCACAAAATCCTTATTAGGAAGGTAAATAATGAGTTTAGGTAATGCTTGGCAGAAGGTCTCCGTCCACAGCTGACTCTGATTATAAGTTTGTTTCCAGCCAGGCGTGTTACTAAACCGACAACAATGCGGCGGCGTCAGCTTCGCGTGGAGGTTTGACTTTGCGTGTTTTTTCTTTTTGTAGGACGGGGAGGTGATCGGCATCAACACGCTGAAGGTCACGGCAGGAATCTCCTTCGCCATCCCATCAGACAAGATCAGGCAATTCCTGGCAGAGTCGCACGACAGGCAGGCCAAAGGTTCGTCGGTCGATATCAGAAGACAGACATGGAAAAGAAGCTCATGGCAGCAGCTTAATGACGGACTGCTTTATTTTATGACTCCCCGGGTCCAGTTAGGTTCCTAGAAACTTTCCTCGTAATTTCTTAAAAACTAGCTGCTGAGCGTCGCTGTAACTCACAAAGATATTTCCAGGAATGAACTCGGTGTAGAGGAAAGTCATTGATGAGACAGAAAACAAACGTCCAACTCACTTTGTTTTCCTGGAAATTAAGAAGATATCTTTGCGTAGGTTTAGCTGAGGAGATGGTGACACTTGATAGTATGGAGGGAGTTTTATATATTGGTCATCAACTCCATCATCAGTTGGAGACATAAAACATCCATCGAGTCATTCAGTCAGTTTATTTAGCCAATGCAAAGTCCTTAAGCCAAGCAGTTGCCTCCTGGCCTGCTGGATGGAGGGTGATTAATCCTCCTTTCAGTCTTTGGAGAGGACAAACTTCTAAGATGAGCTCCATGGTTTGCTCCTGCGCCATTTGTGAAGGGTGGCCAAGCAGGGGCCATGTCCAGTCCTGAAATTGTTGAACGTAGACCACTATCTCCTTGGGAGGTTAGTACCAGGGATCTCTTGGTTGAGGTATGGCACCAGATGTCTGTTTGGGACTGGTGGGATGTTCTTCCAAGTTGGTCGTCCAGATGGAAGTCGAGCAGTGGGTGGGTTGTAGATGTCTGCATGGGTTGGTAGATGGGGAGAGTCTTTGACCGTTTGAAGTATCCTTTGAGTGACTGGTGTTCGCCGGATATGTGGAGGGGCATCCAATCATTCAGCCTAGAATAAAATGCTGAATACACTGCGATATGTACAACTCATTGACAATAGAGCCAAGTATGGCCGGTACAGTGCATACTTGGATAACTGTTGCAATTCTAGAGCTAATGCATGCAAACGAGCGCTTACGTCCGGGGATGCGTGCATTTATCAGACCCAAAACCCATGCGGGGTGGCCCCTCGGGGTGCCCCGGCCGCTCTGGTGACTCTAGATAACCTCGAGCCGATCGCTGGCCCTCCGTGGCGGCGACGTCTCATTCGAATGTCTACCCTGTCAACTTTCGATGGTACTTTCTGTGCCTACCATGGTGGCCACGGGTAACGGGGAATCAGGGTTCGATTCCGGAGAGGGAGCCTGAGAAACAGCTACCACATCCAAGGAAGGCAGCAGACGCGCAAATTACCCACTCCCGACTCGGGGAGGTAGTGACGAAAAATAATACAGGACTCTTTCAGGGCCCTGTAATTGGAATGAGTACACTTTAATTGGAAAAGTAACAAAAGCTAAAGATAAGAATGCACTTGAGAATACAGCGTGGGCATCAACCGCATGCATATTTACTGAATATGAAGCAGATCTATAACCTACGGCAGCTCAAAGTTGTCAGTAATCCAAATTGAGAGGTTTTGTTGGTCTTTCTGGGAAACTTTGTTGGTTTCTCGACTATTTTTCACTCATCTAACTGCTCCATTTCCTTTTGTTTTCCTTTTTTTTTGTGCCAAACTGTGCAGGACTTTCTTTAAAAAGATATCCTGTAATTTGCTGCCAATTCTTAGGAAATCCCGAGGGAAGCTTAAAGGAAATTAACAGATAACTCTTCAACTTCCGCGTCGCTCTCAGTGCCATTCTGAAGGCAGAGTGAACACCAGGCTGTATTAATAGGTCTGCAGGTTTTGTTACTTCCCGATCTGGTAGAAATGAGGAGTGAATGCAGGTTTTGAAGCTATTTTTCTTTGCCCAAGTCATTTCTTTGCTTCCTGTTGTTCATTTAATTGTAAATCAAACTATGTGTTGTTACAGTGAACCAATCTAAACACTCATTATTCTGCAGCCGTCATAAAAAGCATGTCTACTTCCACTTCGAAGGAAACTACTTGGTGCGTAAAGCAGAACAACAGCAGGATAAAAACATTTATGATGCACAAACATTGAGTTACTCACATGTGAAACATTTTGGAAGCAGTTACCAGTAGAAAGACGAGCAAAAAGGTCTTTTAGTAGGAAAAACTTTGGGCTTACAGCTCTGCCCAGTCTGTTTGAAGATTTGCACATAAACAGCAAAAATTTCAGATATTCGATTACGACATATACGGTAGCCGTATACTTGGCATGCTGCAGATGTGAAACTTTAAAAATAACAACTAGAGTCCACCTCAGAGTTAACAGTAGGCAGTGTGTTTGCAGTAAAGCGTAGCCTTCAGCAGCTACTGAAGTAGTCGACTTATAACGAGCGTATTAAACTGAGCTTCCCAGTTTCCAGGAGCCAAAGACGTATTAAAAGCATGAGCATTTTTATTAGAGTCAATTTCCTCCCCACCGTTGCTCTCAGTTTAGAGGGTTTAAACCTGCGGCGTCCGCAAACAACCGGGAGTCCAAACGTTTTGAGAATGTAAATAAAAAAAATTCAGATTTGCTTTTCAGAGCAGCTTTTGGATGCGAAGTTTTCAGTTTGGAATTTTTACACCAGTGAGAGTCTGTCAGCAATGTTATTTCTATAAAGATGTGGGTAAATGTCAGGCATTTACAAGACGCAGACACCAAATATCCAGTTTAAATGGCTGCTAGATGCTTTTCTGTTGACTCGCATAGAGATGAATAGAGTAAAGAGGACGATGGTTTTCTGAGTGTATTTTACAAACGGCACATTTCCTTCTATTCTGCAGGTAAAACACCCCTGAAGAAGAAATACATCGGCGTCAGAATGATGAGCCTCACTCCAACGTAAGTCAATGGTTCGGATGTTTAGCAGTGGTGTTGTGGTGTCTAGTCTCATGTTCAGATCTATAATCCCTGCAGTGCTGTTGGAGGATGGTCTGCTGCACCTAGCTATCATTCTGCAATATAGAGTAAACTCTGCCTTGTTCGTATTTCTTTAACCCAATCACAATAGTCTTGGGCGATGCTAAGCCCAGGATGCAGCAACGGTGCCCCTGCAATGTAGTGATGGGGGAGTTGCTATGGCGAAATGTTTGCATACAGCGAGGTGAAAACTAAAACAACCAGGTTTCTGCTCATTCTCTACTGTGGTGACGAGGATTTTGAAAAGGGTGAAAGGTTAGGAGAATACTTGAAAATGGCAGGCTGATATTCACCTGGTTAAATGGTCCCTCAAGAAGTTGGTATACTCTTGATGTATGTCCTCAATGGTTTTATAAGTGGCATGTTAAGTACAGGATGAACAGCGACAGATGTACCTGTTGACATAACTTACAAGGTCTTGATATTAAAAAGTGCTCACTGTGGTTGTCGTCGTCGTTTAAAGTTGTAGTCAAAGAAGCGGCATCTCCATTGCTGTCGGCAACATCTTGGATTGGGAGTTGATACCGATGAAGCATCTCAGCCCAGTGTCACACCAAGATGTGTCATAGTTGTAATGGTCCGCAGTGTAAAGTGAATTATTTTCACTAAAAAGGCTTTAAAATTGTAAGATGCCGATGTTTTTTGGTGCTGTTCTTGTGGCATCAACATAGAAAACAACCAAGACTTTGTGATTCCCATTATCACGGGTGCATTTTAACCTAAACTGTGATCTTTTTCTGAAGTGTACGACTTTTTTTTTTTCGTTGTGGAAGCAAAATGCAAACAGTTGGTGAAAATGGCAACAGAAAACAGCGACCCAAAAGTCTTTGGATGGATGAATTTTAACCCCAAACATGGATCTTTTCCTAAACGTAACAATTTTAACCAAAACCACAACCTTTTCCTAAGCCTGGCGAAGTTTCTTGCAGCGTAAACAAATGCAGAAAGTGGCCAAAAGCATTATTATTATTTGAGATAAAACAACAGGGAAGATAAACTGCAGGTGATATTGTACTTTAATAGGACACCGAAGACATGACCCATACCGCCTCATACCGCCTTGTGGATGCCCGATCCCGTCAGATCTCGGAAGCTAAGCGGGGTTGGGCCTGGTCAGTACCTGGATGGGAGACCGTGAGGGAACACCAGGAAGCCTGGGTGGATGCAGTGTGAGAGTGACTGGTTGGTGGTGGTCGGAGGGGCTGATGGAGCAGACTGGCAGCCTCGCCTTCGTCAGTCTACCCCAGGGTAGCTGTGGCTACATATGTAGCTTACCACCATCAAGTATGGAGTGAATGAATAATGCAATGTAAAGAATCTTTGAGTGCCTTGAAAAGCGCTATATAAAACCAATGCATTATTATTATTATTATCCCATGCTGCTATTCTTATCCTAACCCTAGAAGTGAGTACAGTAGTCCATCGCCATATCGCGGTTCACTTTTCACCGTCTCACTATGTCACAGATTTTTAAGTTGTATATAAAACACGTAGCGTACAGCAGATGAGTCGACGCACGTATGGAAAACTCAGCTACGGCCGCTTCCTCTTGAGCTAGTCGGTTGCTGATTGGTCGGCGGTGATGGAAGCCAGCCAGAGAACCGGTGACAGTCTGTAGGATTACCGTACATCATCATCAGTTTCCTGGTAGGTAGGCAGCCGGACGTCCTCGGTGTCGGTGTTTTTAAAATACGGCAGAGTTTTTCCCAAGTGGGCGTTTCAAGTGGATCGCTGCGTCGCTAGTTCCATTATCGGACATGGCTGTAGAAGCTCCTCTAGATGGAAGGTTTAAGAGTGTAGGAAGTGTTTATAAGAGTGTGGGAAAGGTTAATAACAGCGTGGGGAGGGTTTCTAAAGCCTTAAAATATATATGAATAATGTAATTAATATAAGGCCACTATTTCACGGAATTCGTCTATCACGGGGGGGTTCTGGAACCTAACACCCGCGGTAGACGAGGGATCGCTGCAATGCTGAATGAAAAATAAGCAGGTATCCGACATTTTTTTGCTGTAATTCTTGGATTTCTGTGACACCAGACCGTTCTGCTGCCTCGAAAGTTCAGTGCAGTGAGACGAGGCGGTCTGCTTAATCTCCGCGGACGCCTGCAACGGATGTTTCCCAACCCTGACTTGCACACATAACAAGGGTGGCGATCGCGTCGAGAGCGTGATCTCAGCTTCAGCTACCTGCTGCCAGATGACCAGTTTGATCAGGAATGCAAGTCAGTCCAGGCCACAGCCTCCAGGTCAGAGTTACGCCTAAACTGGCCTCCAGAGTCTCAGCGGGAAACACCCGAAACCCCAAAACAAGCTTCACTTTATGACCGCTTCTTCGGTTTAAACACACCAGCGGGTATGTTTAAAATCAACTGCCTGTTCATTACTTCACTAATAACCATTTTTTCCGAAGATTACAGATAATTTTACTGCGCTGTGGAAGTGATCTGGGAGAGACATGAAGCTGAGATAATAGGCAACCTTTTGTCAGAGGAATCCTGACACCCTGAAATTACTGCTGCGTTTAAGGACCGGCCCACACTTGACAACAGCAGTACACAGAAATGCATCCTTTATTTCTCGATTATGTATTGGAAATGGTTTCACAGAGGAATAACACTGTAAAATGTAATTCAATTCCATTATAGAGAACTCCTGTTGCTATCCTGCTGCTGAGTGTTGTGTTTGTTGCGTTATTAAATGAGCAGATGTTGGAGCTACGTGGTCGTTTTACTGCTCCCATACTGTCTCCCGTCTGTCCATGTGGTTGTAATTGGAAATAAGGGAAGAATAAGAGCTTAAGACCACACATGATGCGTCTCTTTTTAATGATATTCCTGCTTTTTTATCTTCTGGACACAAGCTTACTAGCATCTAATCCTCAATTTGTCTATAAAAGATAAATGTTGCCTCCTGTCATATTGTTTTGTGGACTAACAGGAAGTGATCTTTAGGTTAAGCATGTTGTGTATTGAGGTTCTTGTGTGGATCGTCTTAGCCAGCCATCTGCATGTGAAGATCCGCTGTCATGCAGGTGTCTTAAAGTTAAAGATGTTCCGAATAAATGCAGCATCATCGATCAAACATTGATTAATCTGATCATAAACTGAGCGCACTGGACGTTTTTCTAAAGCTGCAGATGCGCCTGCTTTACATGCAGCTGTGATAGAGGAATGCTAACCTATCTGGTGCTAGCTTAATTTAAGATATGCACTGGATGGAGGTCATTAAATGTCACATGTGGCTTTGTCATGGTGCCCCTTTATTACCAGCTAGAGCCCCACGATGTTCTGTGCTTGCTCTCTGCACAGTTAGAGACTCCACCTGGTGGCACAACCACGTACTACAGGTGATTTAAAACACTTGAAGCTCGTATTATCCAGGAAAACGGTGTCAGAATAGGCCTTGGTATTGGCAGGTAATAAATATTAACATTTTTAGAGGTTTTGAATGCCATTTAGTTCCCATTTGCCCACATGTTTTTGTTGGGGAGTCGATTGGACCACAGAGTTGACATATCTTAATCAAATTTGAGTCAATTATTCATCGGTATTTTGTTTACGACCTCACACATTCCTTGACGTGCACTGAAAAAACCACAAGACTGATACACTTTATCAGTCCAAATGAAGTTCAGGCGTTATCGATGACTTCAAGAGCTCCTGCTCTGTTGTGGTGGAGGGTTTTATTTCAGTTTTGGCACGCTGTTTCAGCCATTTTCCTGGAGTCGAATCAGATTAACGCTTCACCGGAATCAGATGCTGCATTCGGGACGAGTCAAACGCATCGTCCCTTCAAGCCTAATTACAATCAGACTGGCGCAGTGGAAGCAGCTGGTAGAAAAGCTCATGTTTTGGCTGTTTTGTTCCACCTCAGGTTGGCGAAGGAGCTCAAGGAGAGGCAGTCAGACTTCCCAGATGTCACTTCGGGAGCGTACGTCATCGAGGTCATCAGCCGAACTCCAGCCGAGGCGTAAGTGTCTCTCCTTCATCTCCTCTTATTCCCACGTCCAGTTCAAGTCTAAGTTGTAGTGCTTGTGTGGATTCATCCGGGTCATAGTAGTCCTAGGAGCTTTAGTCAAACACTATCAGACATGAAGAGGCAATTTTAGGAACCTAGATTAGAAGTCCAGCTGCATTTTACTGAAGCTCTTAAGACTTTATTTGATATATTTCTACGTTTATCTTGCGGACTGAGTTTGACTTTGATGCCAGCAAAGGAACAAGTGGCGCATTCATCACCTCTTCACTGATTTAACTTGTCACTTGCTACATAAAAGTACCTGCTGGTTGGGTCCAGCTTCGCTCTTGCAGAATATATTTGCTCTATGGAAAGATTTTTGGGCTGAAAATAAACCGCAGCGTCCCACCTGAGAAAACACGGGCTGTTTTCTTGTTGTCAGGTGGGTTTAAACACAGGAGGGGTCGGGACGAGGATCTGATCTGGCTGAAAGGACGTTTATTAGAGGTGAACGTTGCGTTTGAAGGCCGCCCGGTACGGAAAAGTTCACTCCTGGTTTCAAAGCTGCTGTTTTTGCTTTTGGAAACGTCCCGAAAGCTGGCGGGGAGAGCAGAAGTCAAAATGTTTCCCACCCAGACGGTCCAACTCCCTCTGGCAGGACGGACAAACTGCCGCAGTCAGAGCGGAGCAGATTTCTCGCTGGCGTCGGCTCAGCTCTGGAAGTGGAGGCTCCGCGTTTGAAGAGCTGAGAGGAACGCGGGGCTTCGGGTTCACTTTACCGAAACACCGAACAGTTGGGAAACTCTCAGCAAGCACATCAGCCCAAAGCAAACACTTGTTCTTGAGTCCAGTATGGTTTTAATTCACGTCCGTCATGTTTCTGACTAGAAATCCAAGAAACGACACCAAAAACCAGGCAGTTGTAGATTCAAATTAAGGCAAACAAGACAAAGAAGAAGCAAAAGAAGCAGACAAATAGCTTTATTCCTAAGTTTAAACCAGTTCCTCACATCTCGGTGGCATTCCCTGTTTACCGCTGGTATTCATGGTGATGATGTTGATCCAGCTTTGCAAACCCTTGAAACACTTTTATTTACTTTTTTCTCCTAAATTTTTGATTTTATATGTTATCCAAATCTGTTTGTTCTAAATTTGTGAGCTTTTCTTGCAAAATTTTACACTCTAATTTCGAAGAATATCCAAGTTTTTTCCTGTATAATTTTTTAAGAATATCTAAGTTTTTTTTTCTTGCAAAGTTACCGCACGTTTTTTTCATTAATTTATCACTTTAGCATTTTTTTTTCTTAAAATACTACCACCCTTGTCAAGCTCTGTATGAATTCAGATTTTACAGGTTTTTTTTCTAAATTTAGTTTCTTATTTTAAAATGTAAAATAAAGTTCTCTGTTAAAAATAAAAAACAACAAAAAACCCTGACTTTTTTGGTCTTAAATTTTTGACTTAATGATTTCAGGGAATATTTGAGTTTTTTCTCGCAGTTTACCAGAAATATCCATTAATTTTCTTGTAAAATTATCACTTTGATGTCAGACATTAGGTTCTCCTCCTAAATGGGCCTGGGTCAGTTGAACGTGGCAGTGCTGGTTGAATTAGCAGTTAGCATTAGCACTTAGCAGCTAGCTAAATGGTAGCATCGGCACTGGTCACTACCTGGAGCATCTCCTAAACGGGCCTGGGTCAGTTGAACGTGGCAGTGCTGGTTGGATTGTGTAGGAGCAGTGTGAACTGGCACTAGGGGGGGTGACTCTGGGACGCCAGAGTTCACCTCCTAGCCTCCTGGAGGTGTCGTGGGACTAAGTAGGAGAAACAGCGTTGAAGGGAGGTTTCCACCTGATGACCCCCAGAGACGTGTTAGGAATCACTGCTACTGGTAGGTATAGAGACAGATTAAGGATCCTAGGTCCTTCATGGAGGATGGATCCTTTCTTTTTGAGCACAAGTGTCTTGTGTTTAAATTAACTCCTTTTAAAGACCACCACTCTTGCCACATTCGGTATGGATTAAGAGTTTGAGGCTTTTTCTTAATTTAAACACAAGATAGTTGTGCTAAAAAAAAGAGGATTCGTACCAAAAATAAAAATTTAAATTCTAAACACAGGTTCTGTTTTTAAAAAAGGTTTTCCTCCTATTACTTTACAGGAATATTTAAGTTTTTCCCTTCGCATAATTTTACCACTTTAATCTCACAGAGTTATTTTTTTGGACTGTTACCCCCCTTGCCCTGCTCTGTAATTTATTTATTTTCTTTATTAGCAATGGCCAAAATCTGCCATCATAAGGAACCAATGAGGTAGAAAAAATATTATGTAATCTTATGGTATGATTCAAAGATAGCAGACCAGGAAAAAGACATGTCATCTTTATTATACCTTTAAAAATTCAATTTGTTGTCGTGTTTTGTTGGTTTCTGGGTACGAAGGACATTACAACCAGACAAATTCATTTTAAGACTTCTTTTTATTTTGATTTGTTTTGCGACAGAGCTGGCCTGAAAGAGAGCGACGTCATCATCAGCATCAACGGCGAGCAAATCACCTCGGCCAGCGACGTCAGCGCCGCCATAAAGCGGGACAAGACGCTGCGGACGGTGGTGCGGCGAGGCAACGAGGACGTCATGCTCACCATCGTCCCCGAGGAGATCGAGCCTTGACCATCTCTGCCGACTGAGCGACCAGTCAGTGCAACACCTTAACCAGTCGACCAATCCCGAGCTGGCTCTCAGTGTCTTCCAACCAATCATGAACATTTCAATAAACCGACAAACCAATAGGGGGCGTGCGTGTGTCTGGAGCCACACCTGGAGATTGTAATTATTAGTGCTCTTCTTCTTGTTGTTTTTTGATGCTCACACACACCTTCAGAGGGTCTTTACCTTGAAACTGACGCTTCAACCCTGTCGTCTCGAACTAATGTTTCCTCTAATGCTCATTCACTTTCATCGTCCCAGACCTTTTATATTCTACTAACACCATCTGTCGCTACAAAGAGGTTACTGCAGGTTACCGTAGTTTCACTGTGTACTGTATGTTCCGGATTGAATATTTTGTAATAGTATTTTTTGTCTCTATGTGTTTGATGACAATGTTTTCAAAAAAGGGAATAAAATTATTTTTAAAAGTGTTGTCTCTGTTAATAGAGTTGGTGCCATAACCTTAATACATCCCTGATTTATTGCAATGGAGAATAATGCTGCCCTCTTCCTACATCCACTCCCAAAGAAGCCACAATACTAAATGCAAAAGTCACATCAAGCTGCAAGTCACACCAAGAAAAGCTTTAACATCCAAAAACACATTTGAATATCCCGGACGAGCCCCCAGTTGTCACAAACTGGCTCAAAAGTTTCCTTAAGTTAAGTGAAATTTATTAAAACTAAGCTCACAACAAAAACAGTGGAGTTTGTTCCATGAAAATGTCTTTAAAACAGGGAAAAACATTTTCTAAATTGTTGTCAATTAATTCCATCATTCCCTAGTTTTTGACAATGGGGAATAATGCTGCTCTCTTCCTACATCCACCCAACAACAACAGTCTACGCAGAATTCAAAACCTTGCACCGTACTCCCAAAAAGGCCATGATACTGAACGCAAAAGCCACATTGAGCTGGATGTAACACCAAGACTAGTTTAATATCGAAAAACAGGTTTGTTTATCCCTGACGAGCCCCCATTTGCCACAAACTGACTCAATGACTAGGGAGTCTACATGAGAGATGTACTTAAGTTAAATCAGATTGGTCCGTGTACGTCGCGGCCATTCGTTTTCTTATTTTGAGATTTCAAAATAAAAACCCCCACTGTCATGAAACTCAAACAGACACTCTCTTTTACCGTTTGTGAAACATAAACTGACACAAATACAACTTAAATTTGTTTCTGTCATCTTTACTGTGAAGCATATAATGTAATATTTTTGGCTCCTGGATGCTAAGAATATCTGAGAGGTGAACACAGTGAAGCATTTAGCAGCTAAAGAGATGTTTAATGGTTATTTTCACTAACAGAACCCTGAATACTGGACTTTATCAGGTATCCTGAGACATAACTCAAAATTAGTGTTGTTTTTTTGACCCCAAACCATTAATAGATCTCCAGAAAAGTAATCAGCAGCTATTTTGATGGTTATTTATAAAGCTAAGATCACCCAAAGGCCTGTTCATGCTCCCTAATTTGAAGGATTTTCAGTTTTAAATGATTCCAAAGTGGACTGTCTGGACTGTTGATTGGACAAAAAAAGACACCTAAGGAAGCTGGGAAACTTTTGTGACGACCCCGCTCTGCTTGTGTAACATTGTGCTGTGGAGATTGCAGGCGGAGTCGTCAGGCTGACACACCTTGGTCTGACGGCAATCAGGCACACCTGGGCTTGATTGTCCCTTCACTATAAATGTGCCCTGATGCTGCAGCAAAGGAGGCTGGCTCTGGCACACCTGACACCATTCAGCAGCAGACCACAGCCGTTCGATTTGGTTTTCATTGTGTTGCTGGCATTACTTTTGTGTTTTTGTAAATAAAGCTCTTTTAACTTTTGGAAAAACCACCTCGTTGTCACCCTCAATGTTGCAGTCTTGAGCCAGGCTGTAACACTTAGAAGAGCATTTTTTGCAGTAATAATGATCAAATAGGTACATTAATCTGCTTTATTTGCGAGCATAATCACCAAATTATCTCCATAATGCAGGTTCACAGTTCGTCTCTGCTGTGTGCACTGCCTCCAAGTGGCTAAAATGAATCGGGCTTTAAGAGCTCTGAATGAGTGAACCTTTACAATATTTCCTCCCTGAGGATGTTTAATCATACACACATGTAAAAACAAACAGAGAATAAATTAAACATCGGCGCCTGAGCTCCGTTCACAAGGAAACCAGGAAAACACTCTGAGACAGAATCCCACCGGGTCTCAAACACTATGTTCCCTTCTCCGTGACCCTGGCGTGTCCTCCCCCTGTGCAATGCGACACACTGAACACTGAGTCCAACACACAATAAGTGTGTGTATGCATGCATGTAGCGTATGTGTGAAGCCCAGCGGAGCGAAAGTGTTACGTAACGCTGGATAACGTTAAAAAGCAGTGATGTTAGGCTGTGAGCTCTGTGCAGCTTCATGCAGGAGGTCAGCTGAAGGGCGTCTGCCGTTGTACATAAAATATCACTATAATAAATAGAACAAAAACAAAGCTTGTTCATGGGGGAATCAGAGAATCCTTGGATTTGTTGGGTTTTCATGTATTTTTTTGTAGGGCCAAAACTTTCCTCCTACATTAATCTAGTTAATTTCTATAACTAAAGGTGATGCAGGATTAGTTAGGTTAAGTTGCATAATTGTCAACACTATAGGGTCTTAGCTACATTATCTCATTAGTCAGATTATTCTCCATAATTAATAACACTGAAGGGTCTCAGCTTTATGTATTGTAGTCAGATAAAGTATCATTTTATAACGTTTTTGTTGGTTTTGAATCCTTTATAGGTCAGTTACTAAGGTAAAACCACACAATAAATAACTCTACTGGGTTTTAACTCCAACACCTAAACTTGTTTGGTTAATTTGTAGCATCAATCCTAATTTTTTTCACTTGAAAGTGCTCAGCTGTTGTCCTAAATCCTAAATGTGCTAAAAGAAATCAGTGACTTGATTTGACTTAATTTGCTCGTTAGTATTCAGGAACCACAAATTTTTGAAAAATATAAGGATAATAAAAAGAGCAAAATAGGAAAAGACACACACTATGTGCAAAGTATACACTGTACAATGATAATGTCATATGATAACACATTGTGCATGTTAGTAACTAATAAGCTGGTCTAATGAGACCAAAATTGAGCTTTTACTCTATCAGAGTAGACGTTATGTTCGGCGGACACCAGACACTGCACATCACCACAAACACACCACCCCCAACATGAAGCATGGTGGTGGCATCATCATGACATGAAGCATGGTGGTGGCAGCATCATGACGTGAAGCACGGTGGTGGCAGCATCATGAAGTGAAGCATGGTGGTGGCAGCATCATGATGTGAAGCATGGTGGTGGCAGCATCATGATGTGAAGCACGGTGGTGGCAGCATCATGATGTGAAGCACGGTGGTGGCAGCATCATGATGTGAAGCATGGTGGAGGCAGCATCATGATGTGAAGCACGGTGGTGGCAGCATCATGATGTGAAGCATGGTGGAGGCAGCATCATGATGTGAAGCATGGTGGTGGCAGCATTATAATGTGGGGATGCTTCTTGGCAACAGGTCCTGAAAGAGTCGTTTTAATAGAATCTTGTCAAAAAGCCAAATTAAACTGGCCACGATTCAAAGTTGAAAAGCAATAAAAAGGAAAAATGAATAGTGAATACTTTTTCTAGGCACTGTATCTTAAACTCATTTGGTAATTTTTGCTGTGTTTTAAATAATTTACACACAGAAAACTCTTTTTTGTTTCAATTTTGCCTTTAAGATAGCAGAAAATATAAGAAAATGTCTGTCACTTTCACCCATTATTACAACCAAATAAGCAGGATTAAATGTTTTTCCCGGCTAACTAAAGTCTAGATTTTGAGTTTAACAAAGCTGACTGGAAAACACTAAATGAAGGAAGGCACCAGTTGTTTTCTGGATCGATGCAGAAGTACTGAAACGGTGGGGGTCCTCCTAAGACGTAAACCCGGCTGTGGTGTTGGGGATGAAGCCGGTTCATTATTTAAGCTCTGGCAAAGCGGATGAACGACTTCTTCCAGCAGCAGAAGGTGAGCAGAATTTCCTTTCATTGGGGACGTGGATGGAAGCAGTGACCCGGTTTGTCCTGATTGACGGAGCAGACTTTCTCTCCCAGAACCCTCTGCTGCTGACTCACCGTCTGTCCTGCACGCTGCCAGCAAAACATCCGCACATCGTTTTTTAATTTGCCGTCCTCCTTATGTAACCCGTGACCCATTTCTTTTCTGATAACTCGGCTGGTTCGTCCTGTTTCTTCTCATACTTCAGGAACCCAACAGTCGGATCCACTTCAGACGCCTCCTGTGCTCCGCCGACTGCTTTGCCGAGTGTGGAGAACTCACAGCGACCTTAATGGTTGATTTTCTGACCCATTTATGAATCAGTTACTGGAAACGTGGCGGAAAACATCAGCCGAGTTAATTTCACCTCTTGAGTAACACTTTCCTTTAACTACCACTGTCAACACGATGCATCCATAAATCAGTGTCGTCTGCTCTTAAAGTCGTTTTCTGACTCATGCGTTTCGGTTAGAAAACCAGCGCTGGATCCCAAAGAGAACAAATTAAAATGTTCTGTTGCCATAGTTACCAGAAGTTGACCTCTCTGATGTCCTTTAAATGCACTGAAAAGTGTCTAAAATTAGGTTTTCATGCATTTTTCTGCTGCACAACAGAACAGAACTTGCACAAACATACGTCCGTATAAATATATATTTTATTCGCTATTAACGTGAGTGCAGTTCAACATCACAGGTGGAAATTTTTAATAGTTTACAGACATGTACATTATTTAAAACATTACAGCGCCGTGTTAAAATACAGTCACACCTTCTGTTTACACTCCTGTAGCAGGAGGACATGACAAACTGGACCGAACTGGTCAAGCCCGATTAACCAAAACCCCTCACACCAGGCAAGAGCTGCATGTTTTTAGTCATTGTTAAAGCAGAAATTCTGCAGTTTAAGTCCCTCAAATTTGCTGTTTTTTCCTCTTTGTGTGACTTTAAACTGAATATTTTGGACGGTTAATCTGACCAAACAAGACATCCGAGGACGCCTCTGTTTTCTGTACCGTTCACAGAATCGGTTAAATAATCCGTAGATTAATCAGTAATGTCTTAGTAGTGCAGTTACAGTATGGAGACAAACACTGAAGATGGGGTCAACATCTGGATCGTGAGACCTGTGAGGAACAACTGGAGTGCTGACAGTTCAGTTTTAAGTGGAACAAATGAGTGTCCAGCTGGTGTCACATGTAAGTCATTAAAAACCAGGATAAGATCGAATCACCGCAACAATTTAAAGCAGTTTCTTAAGTTGCTCTGTGTACAGACTGCGACTGAGCCTCTCCTGGTTCACGTGGGCAACCTTTACAAAATGCAGTGAGACCTGCTGAGACAGAGCTGCTGTACATTCAGGCTCTAGAACGGTGCTGCATTCACTCGCCTGGGTCAGAAACCGTTACAGAAGCTGCATCTCGAGCCGGAGAACTCATTTCTGCCGAGACACTTCTGGTGTTAGGTGATTAGATTAAAGCCTGTTCTGTTCTGCTGCTGTGTCTCTGGACCGAGGGCAGCAAGGTTAGACTTTCAGAGCTCAGTGCGTCGCCGGCGTCGCTTCGATCTGCTCCGGCGGCCCGGTGGACGCTGCTCCTCCGGCTCCGTGGCTCAGGGCGACCAGCGGCAAAACGCCCAGCAGAACCTTCTCCAGCTTCTGCTCCAGAGCGTCCAGGCGTCGGTCCATGTGCTCCTTCAGCCTTCGCTCCATCTCGTCCAGGCGGCGCTCCATGGCTGCGTCCAACTCCCTGCAGAGCCGAGGAGAAAGTTTAATTCTGCGTCTGCCGGGCAACACTACCTTGCTGTAGAGAGGCGAGAGAGCTGCACCAACTAAGGACGGAGCAGATCGACTTCAGGTGATTTACAAGAAAGCATGAAGGTCACTCCATCTCCAATCATCAGGGGCCTTCTGCTTGAAACTTGTCATCACTAACTTTGGGTAATTTGGGAAATTTGAAATTGACGAATCAAATACTTCATGAGATTTGCCCGTTGACGCACTTCCAATATGCTTTTTCTAACACTGAAATCTGAGGCCATTTAAATGACAATATCTCAGGAACTACTGAAGATAAAAAGCTGAAACATTCACTGTTATTTCTCCTCACGTCATTGATTCAGAGTCTGTCATATCAGACTAGTAGATCAAATAATGTCTAGTGTTTAATAAAACTGAAGCCATCGTGAAAAATCCCATCTTTGAGCAGACGTTAAGAAAAAACGCGATCATGCAAAAGTCAAATAACATGAACAACACGAAACAAAATTATGAAAGACTTGGTCATAAAAATGAAAATTAAGTTATTTCCTTTCAACGTTCAGGACAGATCGAGCAGGTATGATGAGCAAAAAGAAAAGGGGATCTTCTTTGTTCAACAACTTGTGTCTGATTCATTAAGAAAGTCAAATTAACAGGTGAGACAGACATCTATGACTGCTCCCTGGTTGGAAAATCCACGGTATAAGAATATGCAAATATTTAAATTCTGTTTTTCAGCAGAATAATCTGATAACTGTCGTACAACGCTCCCTCCTGTTTCCACTTCCTTAATCAGGTGATCAGGGTCACCTGGAGTGGGAGGAGCTGATCCACTCAGTAGCTGTGTCCCAATTCAGGGGCTGCGTCCTTGGAAGGACCCGGCCTACCTGTCCTTGGAAGGCTGCATGAGCGTTTGTTAAATGAGACGGTTCTAGCCTACGATGTTTTTGCAGCTTGGATCACTGGGCCAGTCCCCTCATCTCCCCGGATCCCGTCAGCTAGTTCCCGTTGTTAAATCCTGGGAAAACTGTGCACTGTTTATTTCAGTATCCTTGTAATAAAAAGACTTGAATTATTCTATCCGTGAGTCGCCTTCTGTCTGCACCTGGGTCTCAGTGTTTTCCCGTGACAATAACAGTCCTCTAGTGTCTCCTAAATGCTGTTTTGTCTACATAACAGCATTTTCTGTCAGGACTGACCCTCTTGAAGTGTTTTTTTCTGATAATATAATGTCTACAGTATATTTAAACACAGTCACATACAAACACTCTTAGAGGGTTAGAAAGTATTTCACGTTTTTTTTTCCTTTTTAGCAGTTGTACCGCACATTGCTCTTATTTCCAGTATAAAAAAGTGACCTGATTAAGTTGGGTCGAACCATCTCGTGATCATTACTCATCAAACATGACTCATCTTTAATCGCTAGAAGCCCCGTCTGAGCAGGAACGCTGCTGCATTCTGCCACCAGGGCCTGCTAACACAGGTTTGTCTCTGTTAAATACAGTAAGAACTGTACTATGTGATTTAGCAGTAGTCACTAAAATGAGAACAGAAGGGCTCATGAGAGACATGAAAGACAAAACCTCAAACATAAACACAGAGTCTCAAACTGAACCACCCACAGTCAGTGCTGACCATCATCTTCCTCCAACCTCAGAACCCTTCCATGTCAATCTTACTCGAGCAGATTTCCTCCCGTACGAAACTCTCACACAGCTGACGCTGGGTTTGTTTCAGCTTGACCACCTGGAGGGAATTTTTTTTAACCGAGATGCCTCAGACGTTCCCAGACTTTCTGCATGTCTTTGCATTTTGGGTTTCTCAGCAGATTCCAGCAGCATTACTTTCTACCCTCAAGGACTTTGAAGGAATACTCGAGTGAATCACGCCACTCCACCAGGGGAAATCCAGACTGCTGCTGCTGCTGCCCAGTTTTTCACATCCTGGCTTATCTCCAGTGATGTCCACCTCTGATCCCTGCTGCTTGTGTGCTCAGCTATGGGTACTTTGCTATAGCATTACAGGAAATATCACCTGCATTACAAAACATCACTTATAAAGAATAAACTAGAAAAGCCCTCAGAGAGCTCATACCTCCACCAAGGAGCTTCAGTCCACCCCCAACACAATCTCCCAATTCACATATTTTCTATGGAACGTTACAGATACAAATGTAATTACATACAGTTCAAATGTCCTACCAACAATGCGGCCTTCACCCCATCCGACCTAATGAACAGGCGCGGCTTCTAGCGCGGCAGCTCCTAACAGCCTCCCAGCTTCTTAGACAACCGGAGATAAGAATGTCGGCCCAACCGTGCGTATGTCGCTCAGGAAGGAAAGACAACTCCGTCACTGTCGCTGTCTGTCGCGTGTAGCCCCAAAATGTCATGTGGTCAGAGGGGGTTACCCCAAAAACAAGAGTGCCCTCTGGTGGCTTTTAGAGTAAACCGCATGCAATTGTCCACCCAGTTACACTGACATTAAAAAATAATCCTGGATCCAGACGGTGATCCGGATCAGTCCCAAAGTTTCATCATTTCTTCCTTGTCCCATTTCACACATTTCCTGAAAATTTCAGCCAAATCCGTCCATTAGTTTTCCAGTTATTTTGCAAACAAACAAACAAACAAAACAGCGCCGGCCATCACATGACCTCCTTGGCGGAGGTAACAAACCATGTCGACCATACCTCCTCAACGTTCAGCTTTGAATTGCTCTCACAAACTATCATTAGCGTTACAGCCCCTTTTGCTCCACAGTCTCCATTTTGTTTCCATCTGTTTCCCTATTAGGGTCACGTGGGGTGGTGCTCTGCTCCCTGATTGGATAATACTATCCTGTCATGTGTGATGTGCTGCTATGTTACAATCCTTAAGTGTTTGCATGTCTGGCATCAGAGAGGAGAACTAAGGACTAAGGCTTTATCCAAACATCTAAATGCTCAGCTTGCTTCATTCCAGCAGAAACCTCATTCACTGAAGACTAACAACACAGAAAGGTCAAATCTGATATCATGTTACTGTGGTTATGAAGAAGTCTTTCCCTTCTCGCTGCTCAACCCACAAATTATGATCCACATTTGCCCTTTCTGTGAGTATTTAGTGTTACCATGGACACTTAATTATAAGCTACAGTGGTTACCTCTCAAGGCTTGGAAATAAGTGCTTATTTTTGTTATAACGTCTAACTTACATTAATATATTTTAGTCTAACACCACAGAGAGTCCAGCATGAATCTCACAGTTTCTCCAATTCAAATTGAAGACGAGCCATTTCTACCACACATATTATCAGTTCCTCCTGCTATTCATGAGCCGCGCAGCTGAAAGCAATAACTTCCCCTCTCAATCTGTCAAAAAGCAGTTTGTAAGACAGAATAAAACTGGTCAGAAGCGAGGAAAATACAAGGAACCAGTAAGACCAGAAGAGCTATCGGCATCTATTAAGTAAGCACCGACTCCAGTGAGCTGCATAGTTTCCTTTGGATTTTCTGGTACCAATTGTTACGTAAGAGCAGGTATCAGCTTTCTGGAATCTAACTCCGAAGCTCTTAAACTAGACGGATGAGTTGCGGCGCAGACGTACCGTTGAGCTGCTGTCCTCCGCTCGATGTGGAGTCTGACTCAGCTGACCATCCGTCAGCCCACATGTGCTGCTCGGCTCTGACAAAGAGGCCGATTTGTTCTGCTGGCATCAGGTCAGAAAGACATTTTTCAGCTGCAGAGGGAATCGACTGTCCTCTGGAGGTATATATATAACAGGTGCTTGAGTTGCTGCATCAGCGTGGGCTAAAAAAAACTACTTTTCATTTTGATTTTGCAAGATTTTCTGGTCTCACACCGTCAACAATGCTGATAAATTAACCCCATTGTCTTGGTGTCAGCCTCCTCCCTGCACAGCCAGACCCAGATCTCTCTTTCTGAGCCGTTTCATAACCAGATGTGTTCCCATAACGTTCTCTGAAAAGCAGCATTACAGCACCACAGGGCTGCGATCTCACCCCAGGCAGATAACACGACAAAAATCTATGACATCAGTGAATTCTTCGTCGTGAAGCAGTAGTTTGGGCGTCTGCGGCAACACAATCAGCTTAAAAATGTGACCTCAGACAATCGAAGCTGTTGTTCCGTTAAATAACCGGGCCTCTGTTTCGGCCTCCGGAGCAGCAGCGACACGGTGGACAGAAACGCTCGCTGTTCCTGCAGCGGCGGTTTCTTTTTGAAGACAAGCGAAAGAAAACGGACAAAAGCCCACAGAGACGGACTTCACCGAGACAAACTGCTGCATCCTCTCACCGGTGTGGAGCTTCAACAGCAGCGCCACATCTTCGGTTCTCTCTCAGACTCCTGCTGGATGTGATGCTGCGAGCAAACACAAGCATCACATTCAGCTGTGTTTAATAGGCTTTGGCTGCAGAGAACTTGTAATGGAGCTTTATACTGGCTACACCTGCAGTGCACATACTGGCAGTTTGTAGACCAAACACAGCTTTGTCGAACTTCACGTCTTTCCATTGAGTGTAACATGCAGAAGTTCACATTTACAGACTACAGTAGACTCTGTGAGGGATAAAGTAAGCATCCACCTGCTGCTACAGGCTAATAAATGCAAAAGTAGTGATCAAGACCCCAAACTGGAAGCCCTGTTTGATACAAGAAGTCATTCCTTGTACCCTGGTAATGAAATCTAAAAGAATACGGACACTTTAGCTCTGTAGTACGGAAGCCCTAAAGGGCCATGGTCCAACTTCATTTTTTCGCTCTGTTTTCTCGTTATAACGAAAAAACAAAATCCGTTATCTCGTGATAACAACAAAATTATCTCCTTTTGTCAAGAAAACAAAATCATTTTCTCGTTATAACGACTTAATTTTCCGGTGAGGTTCAAAGTGAAACCAACCCTCCAGACCAGAAGGAGCTCTGCCACCGCTGCACACTACCGACTGAGAGTTCGTTAAAGTTGGAAAGATGTTCACAGATTCAGACTTCCAGCATCAATAACTCATTAGTGACACGTTGTCAAATCATAATCGATGCCTCTTTCCATCGTTGTCAGGTAGACAATGTGCTACAAGCCCAGCTTTATCAACAGTAGCTGTCTTTCAAGCTGCACTAATAACACTGGTGTCTATGAGCAGCCGGCTGGGAGATGAGTGTCCAGGGACCGTCTGCAAATTACAAAACCGCTGCAACAGCGAAGAGAAACACAAATATTCAATAACTTCACTCTACTGTACTGTAGTGTCACCAGAATCACTGCAGACATCAACTGAAACTACAGTAGTTTATGATTTGACAAAGTGTCACTAATGAGTTATTGATGCTGGAAGTCTGAATCTGTGAACATCTTTCCAACTTTAACGAACTCTCAGTCGGTAGTGTGCAGCGGTGGCAGAGCTCCTTCTGGTCTGGAGGGTTTCACTTTGTTTAGGGACAACAAGATAATTTTGTCGTTATAACGAAAAAAAGGAGAATGATCTCGTTTTCTTGAGAAAACAGAGCGAAAAAAATGAAGTTGGACCATGGCCGCTTAGGGCTTCCGTACTGTAGCTTCACAGCTAGAAGGTCCAGGGTTTGAATCTCTGAGTGGGCAGTCAGTGTAGAGTTTGCATGTTCTGACTAAATGGATGGACACTTTATGATCCATCTATGTGTTCAAACAACAGCGCGCGACTCCTGTTTTTAATCTCCGCAGCCACTTCCATGCAGCTCACAGCAGCCAGCTTCACTGATCATGGTGGAAACAGCCTGCATGTGTTCTGTGTTCTATTCGTCCCTTTAGGAGCAGCTCAGACTCCGAAAGACATGAATGCAAAAACGCTAAACAGGCCAAAATTAGCACGTCACAGTGGAACTACAGCTTTAAAAAGAAGCACAATGAAGAGCAGCAGCTGTGGCCAGATGCAGTTTTTCCCCCAAGTTGCTTTAACTTGGAGTTCATTTCAGGCTGAGGCAGCACATCTAATTTAGACAAGACTGACCTACAACAGGACACTGAGCTTGAACCTACATCAGGTGTTGCTCTGCATCTCACTTTAAAACTTCTGCACATGTTAGGAAAACTATTTTTCTCTTCTCTCTAAATCATTCATAATTATGTCAAACCAAACACGACTACTAACTTCCACTACTAGTAATAATTCAGCATCAGTAGAAACAGATTTGTAGTACATTAGTACGTTTAGCTGAATATTATTTATAATTTAAAATCAGTGTATTTATTAATTCATAGCTGTCTGTTAGCATCAGTTAGCTCAGTGTTGGTCTACAGGATTACCGCAGTGACATCTTTCTGACACCAGGTGGAGCCAATTCACCTGATTACATGAGGTTGTTTCTTAGACTTAAAGCAGTGGTTCTCAACTGGTGGGTCGGGACCCAAAAGTGGGTCGTGAAGCCATTTTTAGAGGGTCGCAGAAGCAAAAAGTAGTGGTATAAAGTCTTTTACTTTAAAGGACGTGTTTCTTATGACACAGTTTGCTTTCAGTAGCAGGATATTTAGTGGTGGTGACACCAGTAGTTTCCCACTATTAACCTCTAGATTTGTCTCTGCCAGCTTATTGGAGAAATTTATGCTAAAATGTGCCAAAAATGAACCAAAATGTGCTCAGAATCTGTCAAAATGGGCCAAAATATGCCCAAAACTTGGAAAAAGTGTCCCTATATAATAAAATGAGCAAAAAATAAGCCAAAATTTTCCAAAGCTGTATCAAAATGCATTCAGACTCCACCCAAATAAACCTTAATTTGTTAACAGGAACATCAAACTTTAACAATTTGGGTCGTGACTGTTATTAATAGAGACATAGTGGGTCCTGAGGCTGGACCAGTTGAGAACCACTGACTTAAAGGATCATATGTGAAGAAGTTCTAGTGGTCGAATGAGTTTATCGGCTAGTTAAAGCAGAAGAACCTGTTGGGGAGCTGCAGCAGCGATCAATGGGACGGACTCTACTCGATAAACTCCACTCACCAGCCGCCGTCTCTCATCTTCCTCTCCGCTGCAGCATCATCCAGCCTCAGCTGCGTCACCTGACCACAGACGCTCTGGAGCATCGGCAGGAGGTCGGGGTCGGGGCTCAACGTCTGGCCGTGCCCCTGCCCCGACAGGAAGTGTGACATCATCTCCGCCAGCTGGGCGTGGTTGAACGGGCCGCCGTGGAAGCCGCTGCCTGCAGACAGAGACAGGTTTCATCCAGATGTTTAAGGTCTGATGAAAGAAGCGGTCATTTAGATATAAAAAAGGTCATTTTCAGCACAAGTGTTTCTCTTCCAAGCGGGAAATTCTTCAAAACAAAAGCGTTGTGAATCATTTTCCACCGTTTCCACACAATGTTGATTTCAATCAGCGACAAACTGCGGCTCCTACTGTTATTATTGGCGTTGTCGCTGGATGGCAGCAGGTCTGGAGACGAGGTGGAGGTGGAGGTGGAGGTGGAGCTCTCCGACATCCCTCCATTCTGAACCGGCTGGGGTCCGTTTGCAGGAGTGATGGGGCCGTCTGGAGTCTGGTGACAGAAAAACACCATCTGAACGCGCATTTTCATTTACTTCCAGCTGACAGAAGACACGGTGAGTAAATACGCAATAAATACGCAATATAAATAAAAGTGACTTGACTTTTGTGGTATTCTCGTGACTCTATCAAGTTGCACCTGCTTTAAATCCTGTATTTTGAAGTATTTAAGTCATGTTTCATTTCGTAAAATAGCTGAAACGTGCTACACAAATACACCTGCCTTGCCTTTCACCGTTTCGTCACACTGAGTAAAACTAACGTGTGAAATAATCATGATACCGTGGCGTCGGCAGGACGATTGATGACGGCTGCCGGGGACACGTTGAATCCACTCGCCAAGGCGGCGAAACCTCCCCCGCCCATCAGGAGAGGCAGGAAACCGCCCAGAGAGCCGGTCTGGTTCTGCAGAGACACACCGCAATGTATTATAACCCTGTGAAGGGGCGTGTTATATCATCTTACACCATTTATCAGAGCCAGGAACTGGAAAAGCACAAACCAAGACGGACGGATTTTCAGCTTCCCAATATTTTATGTGTCTCATTTAAAAAAAATTGCTAAAAAATAAGCGTTTTTGTTTGACCCGATCCTGTAAAAAAATAAAAATTCTGCACTCTTGAACGCAACTAAGAAGCCATGACTGACACAGCTGTGATGAACAGTCATGCTACAAAAATTCAGAGACTTTTCTGCTGAACTGCAGGCAGTGTTTCCACGGAGCAGAGGAAAGACAAGCACAAAAAAAACAAATTAAAAATGTAAACAGCAAAATATTTTTCTTAGTATTAGTGACACCCGTGGACACTTAGAAAAATGTTGTACATGTATGTTAGATTTTTTTTAAATTTTTGTATAATAAATAATCAAAGAAATTCCACTGTTTTCATGATTTATGGCGTTATAACTGTATCATACTGCACAATAACACATTTCGTTTTCCTTCTACTCATGGTTGTGCTGTTTTCATAGAGGTGCACGACTTTATACTGCAGTAAAAAACATGAAAAATGAGCCCACAGTGAATAAATACGTGACAGCAGCAAACAACGCCCAGAGACTGGCCGGCGTTCGGAGAGTTAATGCAGCTTGTTGTTGAGTGTTTTGGGTCTGGACGCTTAATGAAGCTGAAAGTCCCTGTCAAGTTCCAGGAAACGGCATCATTCAAATCTGAAGTCTGCTGCCAGAAAGTGACATAAATGAGCCGCAGTGAAGCTCAGAAGCTCAAACCCAGAAGACCCGACGACTGAAAACATGACGCTTAATGTGGATGTTCAGGAGGAAACTCCCACATCTCAAATATCAGAGGGAGAATTTTTATTCCCACCTTCTGCTGGAACTGCACCATGTCCATGAGGTTCTGGGCTCCTGGCGACAGGTTTGTTCCCATCTCCTCAACCAGACACTGGACCTGCTGCATGTCGATGCCGGGACCGCGGGCCGGGCAGGGCTGCAGCGACTGGAGTCCCACGGCGACTTGAGACACCAGAACACTGTTTCTACCGGCCAGGGAGAGCAACTGGGAGACGGAAACAGCAAATTAAAACCAAAACAAAGTGGATGACAAAGGAATTCAGCCCAGAAAGGTTTACAGTTCAAGAGTCTACTTTTTTCCTCAGACTGCGTTCTCACTATAAACTCACCTTCACTTCACAGGACGAGGATGGATGCTCAAGAATCAGCTGTTTCCGATAGAAAGGCCCTCTGTCTGCACTGAGAGCCACAAAAAACGAAAGACAGCAGAGATATTTGAGCTTCACTTTTAAGTGCTTTCTCTGTTGCATGATAAATCGACAGTCCCTAATCTTCTTCTGTGCAGCTACTATCGCAATCTTCAGCTATCTCGAGATATTAGAAAAAAGAAAACCTCAAAATTTTACAAGCTTAAACAAAGAACGTGCATTTTCAAACACGAGAGAACAGATCACAGTAACACAAACTCATATTTGATCAGAAAGTTGCTCAACATGCCACTGTCATAACGTTTTAGAGCTATTTTAACAGCAGATCAGCCTGTATTCAACGGGATACGTGGCCAAATAGAGAAGATGGCACGAAAACAAATAGTTGAGACTACACTGAAGCTCCAGATGTTGCCGGGATCTATCCATGAATTCATCCCGATAAAAGGGTTTCAGGTTCAGGTGCTTTTTCACACGTTACACACAAAAACTTCTTTGCTGTGGACACTACAGGTTTGTGACAGTATTCTTTCTTTAAGTAGATAGATAGATAGATAGATAGATAGATAGATAGATAGATCTTTATTGATCCTTTCAGGCAGTGCCCTATAGGAAATTTAGATTCAAGAAGCACACAGTACAGTACAACATCAGAAAAGAGATGAAAGACATCGAAGCAGAAGTATGAAATAGAAAATATTGAAATACTATATAGAATTTTAAATAAGAAATATAAAAATACACAGAAAATTTAAAGACAAACAACACACGCCACACCACCGGAGTATCAGAAACAGTAATGATAAATTATTGAGTGTATTAATGTATAAAGTACAGCACCTGCAGAAATCAAAAAGTCCCTGATGTGTTCTGTTGGTTCTCACTTGAGGCTCATGAAACCAGTTTTTACTTTGGCTTTGTTGTGTTAACGTTGTTAACTTGGGTCGCCGGTTCGAGCCCCCGGACTGGCAACAGGTTGAGGTGGGAAACTGAGAGTGACAGCTTGTCCCAGTCACCACCACTGTGGGCCCCTGAGCAAGACCCTCAACCCCTGACTGCTCCTAGTCTGTATAGTTAAGGTTAACTATGAATAGGATGGGTCAAATGCAGAGAAGGAATTTCCCCAAGGGGATCAGTAAAGGTGAGATTATTGATTATTAAATGAGACGGTTACATCTGAATAAGACAAGTGGAACTGGCAGCTTCTGCTGTGCATTTTTTAAAAAAGAGACACTTCAAGTTGATGATTAAATGTGTGTGTCTTGGCTGGATCAACCTGCCGAGGGGCCTTTAGGGAAAGACTTGGGGCCGATTATAAATATCAGTTTCATTACTTTGCCACTCGCACAGAAACAACCCAGTGTCCTAAAGCTAAAATAACTCATTGACTGATTCGTTACACGAGTGACAGGAAACTAATTTGCACAATTTTGACGGCTGATGAACTGGTGAAGTCGGTTTTGATGCAAGAATGCCAAAATGTCATTCTCAGATGTGAAAGTTATAATGGACTCAACATTTTTGGGGTTTTGGAATGTTGGTCATTAAATCAATCAGGCTGTTTTTCTGCTGTTTTCTGACTATCTATGGGCCAACTGTTGCTCTCAGCCGTGTGGATAACAAAAACAAGTGCTGGTTGCATTTGTGTAAGGCTCACATGACTAAGCATTACAGCCTCACTTGTCATTTCTGAGTCTTGATTACTGGACAATTTAAAAACAGAAGCAGTTTAAATCAGTTTAGAATAAACTGTGAAATCTTGCAACTAAATTTCCCTCTACGAGATAGGAAGGGGAGGGAGTTGAAGTTCAGCTTTCCCCGGCTGGTGATCCATGGTTGGTGTGTTTACCTGTCTGGCTGGATGCTGCCGTCCTTTGCCCCCCTCACCGTCCCACAGTATTCCCCAGTCTGGTCATAAACCTCCATGGTTCGAGCCTCGCTGACGACCAGCAGGCGGCTGATGGCAGCAGAAGAGGAGGAGCTGCAGTGGAGCGTCAGGACACATGGAGACCCTTCATCCATCTGCTCCAGCAGCACTGGACCTCCCCTGTGAGGGAGAGGAGGGCGGCGACCATGGCATTAACTAAAAAAATTGCCTCTTCTGCTGATAGAAACGGCCATGAAGGTTGTTTGCCCACCACACAAATACAGTTAACAGTGAGTGAATGTTCACACTCCTGAATCCACATGCTGGGAGTAGAGAAACGGTCGGTTTCTTACTGGCTGGTCTGACTGAGCTCCTCTTCATCGCCGTCTTTGCTGCTGATGCGAACAGGAAGCAGGACATCAGCCAGGCGTCGTCCCTCCGTGTGACAAACCCAAGAGGCCTCGCTTTTCACACCGATGTCCACCATGATGCCGCCACAGGAGCTGTTTTCCTTGGGGAGAAACAAGATAGAAGACAGAGTAGAAAAGAAGATCTACAGAACACGGCTTAAACAAAGGCTACATACGAAGTACGTTTACTCAAATACTGTAGTTAGTTGCAGTTTTGGCATCTGTTTCTTGTGTATTTCTATTTTCCGATACCTTCTTCTTCCACTCCACAACATTTCAGGGGGAAATACTGCACTTTTTTACTCCAATACACATGTCTGACAGATTTTTAAGATGCAGATTTGACACGACGGGTAACGTAAGCTTTCAGAAATACAAACACATAGTTACAGATTAAAACTTGTTTCTGGCTTACTCTATAAAGCAGCGTGCAGTCAGGCTCATATTTCAGAGGCCTTTGAGTTGTAAACAGCAAATAGTTCTAATATTCTAATAAATGTTCCAATGATCCAGTATCTCAGCTAATATTAAAGACTAGAGAAAAAAAACTGATTTGTGGATCAGAACTTTGTTTTTTCTGCCATTATTCATGTTTGCAGCCTTCAGATTTATCCTCTGTCCCTGAAAACTGAATATAAAGTAATTCAAACCTGCAGGAGCTCCAGGAGGAACATGCTGCCGACACACTGATGCATCACTGTTAATAATCTAATGATGGCACATATGAAAATACATCAGCCAGAAGAACCAAACCAGGACTTTTCCTCCATTTTGCTGCTCATCTTATACACTTTCACCCAAGTATAACTTTTCAAGCAGGACTTTTATTTGTAATGGAGTATTTTGACTTTGATGTATTGGTACATCTACTTTGGTAAAGGATCAGACTGCTTCTTTGACCACTGAGTAGGTGATATGATTGAAGACAATTTGAAAAAAAGAATAAAAATCATCTTAGAAGACAGGTTAGAAAACAAATCAGGACACATTACTGGCTACAAACAGGTAAATCATTGCATTTTATCTTTTTATTTTTTGAATCTATGTCTTGAATTTGTAATCTACTAACTGTATCTGACATGTCACTGAAGTTAACCCTTTATTAACCTTATATTAACCTTATTTCTTTATCACTTCCTCGCCTCATTTTAATGGATGTATAGTTGGAAGCATTTGACAGCTGCATGACTTGAAGATGGCACATTTTTACATCCTGACATACTTCAGAAGATGTAAGACAAATCTTTGCTACAACAGCATTAACTGCATTAAGTGAAATATAAATATTAGCTTGCTAACATGAAGCAATGAGGCACATTTACCTTAAAACCGCAGCAGTTGAATCCGTTCGTTTGCCCGTTTTAGATTTTCCTCCTTCCCATTTCTCCACACGTAATTTAAAAAATATTACTGAGCTCGACTTACAGCGATTAACGATGATAAAACAGTGGATTTTGAACCCGGTTTAGCTGAAGCTAAACCCAAAGCAGCGGACTACAGCTGACACGCGACGGACCGTGGGGGTTGTTGTGGTCTGACGTCATCAAGCGGCGACTGACGGGATGACAGTGGAAGCTTCGGCGCCGTCTGGGTAAAAATATACGTTTATTTCAGTTAAACAGACACGTATCGTTCCATATTTCATGAAAATAAGTGTATGTAGTTTTGTGTACAGTCGTGTTTAATTTTTACAGGTCTGTGAGTCGTTATTAGCTGGCTTTATCATGATTCGTAGCAACGTAGCTAGTCAGGACCGTTAGCTTGAAGTTGTGTTTTGGTGTTGAAAGTCGTATTTTTGGTGTTAAATTTGGATTCTTTATGAGGTGAGGGCCCTTTTCCAGCGAGGTTTGGATTATAGATCATAGCAGGGGCGATTTCTTAAGTAGAAAGTAGTTACAACTGCGCACATTTTGTTCTGTAAATGTGGATTTCTGTTTCTGAAAAGAAGGACGTGCAGGAAAATAATTTGCATGTTAGTTTTTAATGTTGCATTACAAACCTAATTCCCCTTTTCTCCACTGTATTGGTTCCATTTTAGAGTCAGGTATCTGAAATGAAAATTGGTCTAAATAGCCAGACTAAGCTTGGTAGAAGCCAGTGTGTTCTCGTTTTTGTTTTATTTCATATGTCCGTGTACTCTCTGTACGTTTGGGTAATTTTGATGAAATCACGTTACATGAATTTGAAGGGAAACAAATGCCTGAAGCTGTGCGAGGGACCCCAGAACAATAATACAACATCTCAAGTAATAGATAGACTGAGGCGGGACTTTTTATTATCATTATTATTAACAATTGTATTGAATTTATGATTCAGGAAATGCTGACATTTCTGTGGTTCTTATAAACTGACTATTTGCACTGAGCCAGCAAAACTATATACATAGACTTTTAAGCTGTTTATAATAAATTGTGTTTTCATTCTTAAGACTGTATGTTACCTTTTTAAAATTTACTTAAGCAATTTCATCTGTTCTGTTCATGCAGCAGTGCCACTACTGCAAATACAACTGCATTTAAGCAGCACAACTAGAAAACTCTGTGTGGTAATCCTTTTCATACGCCTGAAAAGAGCTGCCCAGATTTAACAACATTAGCTGAGAATGAAAATACATGTACAGCTGTGATGGCGCTGATTCACTCTGAGCTTGACCCAGGTATCTCAGCGTTGAAACCGTGAATCTGAGCAGGAAAACATTTCCGTTGATAAAGATATGTCAGAAAGCAGTGACACGTCAGAAGATCGACATAATCTGTGGCGATACTGCTGCTGTGCCACCTGTGTAGATGGTGCTCAGTCCTTCTCTTAGTGTGAAGACAGTGCGGCTCCTGCTGCTGTGTGACGCAGCTGTTAGATAAAGTCAAAGAAAAGAGGGCGACAGTAGATTTATTTGTTTAGTGGAGCACAGAATCGAGTCTAAGAGTGAATTTCAAGAGTTGTATACGAGGTGGTGATGCTGTAATACTGAAGCAGAAGAGCTGATTTAGGTATTTCATTTGGATGTTTAACCTCTGCTATTAATCCTGTATTGGCTTTAGATGTCTCAGTTACCTGGCAGATAAACTGTGGTGTAATTAATGTCTCTGATTCTGTCTGCAGCAGGGGATGGACTTCACAGAGTGCTACGGAGACACGGTGTCCAGTGTTGCTGCTGCAGCTCGTTCAGGCTGTAGGAAGCGGGTGAGGAGGCTGATTAAAAGAGGCTGCAGCGTCGACTGTCGAGACAACCGCGGCTGGAACGCTCTGCATGAGGCCGCAGCAGCTGGCAGCAAGGAGTGTGTGCAGGAGATTCTGTCTGCGGTCGGCGGTAAGAAAAAGTATTGTACAGCTCAGACTCGCTGCAGTGATCACATTTAAAGGTGGAGAATCTTCCCTCAGTACTTTTATTCAAGCAGGGTCTACAGAGAAATAGAATACTGTTGCAGAAAATAGATCCGGCCCAATGACAGCCCTCATCGTCAGCTTTTATTCAGCTCTCATGCAGGAAAGACTGACGGTCTGTGCGTCATCCAAATCAGGGTTTCCAGAACAGGATCAGATGCTTTGTTAAGCTTCAGTTCTGGCAGCAGATGTGAACCTAAACAAAATCTACACCAAGCCACATATCAATCACTCTCCTCATATTCAACCCGGAATAAAGATACTGTGTCAGTGTTTTATACAAACACAAGAAAACAGTGCTGACTTGCAGAAGAGTGGAATAAACATGGAAAAATATCACAACATATAATCATGAGAGTCACTGAGGTTGGCCACAGATGCTGGATGTATTTGAGGTCATGGCTCTGTCTGCAGTTTTCTCTAGCTGTTCTTTTTTTTGAGTGATCTCTTCCTTCATCTTCCAGACTGAAACATTAATTTTTCACAGCTTTCCTCGATAAGTGACCTTAACAGCTCTCAGATTTGTTGTGACAGACCGAGCGCCGAATCAGTCAGTCTCTTAAGCGCAGGTTCTGAAGTCAAATATGCATTTCAGTTAATATTATTTTTCCTTTCCCGTTCCTCTCCGGATGCAGCAGGCTCCTCCAGCAGCAGCCGAGCCTACGTGAACTCTTTGACGCATGAAGGGGAGTCTGCATGTTACCTGGCGGCGCAGCATGGTCACCTGGCCGTGGTCCGGCTCCTCCTGAAAGCACACGCCGATATCAACCAGCTAACTAATGACTTGTCCTGCCCTTTATATGCAGGTTTGCACATCATCATATTGTGTAGGTCTTAGTAGCCAAATGAATTTCCTCTTTTGGATGGTAAAGTTAAATCTGTTTGCCGCCAGCTGTCGACAGCGGACACAGGGATGTTGTGGAGCTGCTGGTCGGTAAGGGTGCAGAGGTGAACAGGACGCACACCGAATCCTGCTGGACCTGCCTTCATCAAGCTGTTTATAAGGTAATAATAGACTTCAGAGATAAACCCGTGGCTCTGTGAGGTGTATCAGAACTAGTAACGAACCTACTATCTCCCCTTTAGGGTCACAGTGAAATCGTGCGCATTCTTGTGAACGTTTGCAACCTGGAGGCTTTAGATGACCACAGGATCTCACCACTGTTTGTAGCTGCACAGTACGGACGGAGAGAATGCCTGGAAATACTCGTTAATGCTGGTAAATTACACTTTTTTTATAACTTGATGTGAGTGTTTTGTTCGTGGTTTCAGGTTTAACTGCGTTGTCATTTACTGTGTATCAGAAAATTCTCCCTCTGCCTTTTCTTTTCGCTCCGCCCTTAATCTTTTGAAATGCAGGAAATGTGTGGATTTTTTTTTGCTCCCGTCGCTGTGGGCTCATTTTCCACTGCAATATTAAATCCTGTGCCACTATGGAAACAGCACAACCATGGCTGGAAGTACAGAGAAGTCAGAAATGTCTTCTTTGTAGTCTGCTGTTAGAATGCCAGAAAATGACTCGACATACTGGAGATATTTTACTGCTTTCATTTTCATTGTGCCTCCATGCTTGTCTCTTATCTGCCTTGTGTAAACACAGCCTGCAGTTCAGCCCAGTACACCTGTAAAGTACCTGAATTTTTATCTCATGACTGTTGGTCACAGCTGATTCAGTAGTGGCTTCTCTGTTGCACAGGGGAGCACATAATTTTGTGTATTTTACAGAGTCTGGTTCGGGCAAAAGGTTTATTTCTGGAATTAAAATGAGACATGTAGACAGAATGATTTTAATTAAATATCACAATAGTAAACTGAGGTCTGGTTTCAGACAGAACTGCATTTGACAGATGAGTAGTTCAAGGGCTGTCAGACGGTTGAAAATCCAGACATTCTGGCATATTTAAGTTATCCTACCTTTTAAACCCACTGTCAGGTTTTGGGGTTCCGAGGATTAAACCACGGATCAAGTAAAATAAAACACTCATGAGATTTTATTTTATTTCCTCTTCACTTTAGGAGCCAATGTGAACACCCAGGCAGCTGATATGGCCACTCCACTGCTGATTTCCTCTCAGGAGGGTCACCAGGCTTGTGTGGAGTTCCTGCTGGACCACGGAGCAGATCCTAACAAAGCCTGCAGTCCTGACTGGCCCCAGCTTCCCATTCATGCAGCCGCTGAGTTTGGCCACATCGGGTACTGACTCATGCCTTGTCTTTTGTTGACGCATTGCTGGGCAGTGATTCCCGACCTTTGTAGGGTGTGGTTTCTTTGTTTTGGTTTAATTATTATCCTTTGTAAGTTACTGAATCCATGCAATTTTAAAAACATGGGGGTTCCTGACCACAGGCTGGCAACAATCACTGAAATTCAGTTACCCAGACAAACTGAACTTAGCCACAGTATCAGTGTTTCAATACTGGGGCTAAAGGTTTCATTGTTTTACTGCTGATTAATTAATTGTACAAGGTGCTATCAAACAGTTTAATCGCTGTTTCTGTTGTGCATGACCGGAGTGCAGTACGGTCATGTACGTGCAGCAGATATGAGCAGTAATTCTCCTGAGTTGGGATTCGACGTAACGTCACGCGATCAACGTCAGGATCTGTGTTAAACATTTTTTCATGACTACTTGCAAGTTTATGATTCCACCATGGACCTGAAGAAGCAGCACCATGTCAGAGTCTGCAAAGATCTCTGTCAGCAGGCTTTGGATGATTTAAACCTCATATGGAGGATCGAGATGTGAGTCTACGGTTACTACCCAGAGACCAAACAACAGTTTTAACAGTGGTAGAGTGTGTCTGACTGAAGAAAGCACATCCGATAAGTAGTACATTAGTAACATGCCGGTTGTTTTCTTCCACATTGACGTGATTTCGCACCGTGATTTCGTACCACAGGGACCTGAGATGTCTGAGGAAGAACATTTGGGGTGAACAACCTGAAACTGTGGCAGAAAAGCTGAAAACGCATGACTTTATTGGCTGCACTAATACGATCATCGCTCTCCATCTGCCCTGCTCGCCATATTAGGCTTCCTGCAACTTCTTCCTCTTCTTTCAACAAAATGAAATTCAAGTGGAAAAGTCGCCGCTTTGACACAGTTTAGGAAATTCGGCTCGTCACAGATGGTGCTCGACGCGCCTACAGAACAGGACTTTGGGGGAACATGGGAGCGGTGTATCGCTACGCACTTTGAAGTGGACGGCAGCCAAGTTTATATCGGATTTTGCTTTTCATAGACACAGAGTAGGAACTTATTGATAACATCTTGTTCTCTTGCTTTCATTGCCTAATTGATATTCAAGAATCTGCAACCAAAGCATGATAAATGACTGAATTTAACCAGCTGTCAGAAGTCTTAGTCAATCTTCTGTTTAATAACTTATAAACAGTATTTCGTTTTTTGTTTTCTGTCATTCCAGCGTCCTCCAGAGGCTGATCGCTGTCACGGATCGTGTGTGTGACCACGGTGATGGCATGGTGAGTCCGCTGTACGTGGCCGTCCACAGCGATCAGACCAAGAGCATCGAGATGCTCCTGGAGGAAGGTTACAGCCCAGATGCCCAGGACTGCACACACACCCTGGGCCTCCGATCACCACTCTCCTTAGCCTTGGATCGCACATCTAACAAGCCATACAGGTTTGTAAGAGAGCTGATTTCACCTGCTTGTGCGCTTTTACAAAAGATATCAGATGGATGTGACTCCGGTTAAAATCTCTTTCAGTGAATCAGTGAAATTGCTGGTAGCTGCGGGAGCAAAACTGAGCGAGGACGACTGGATTCATGCTTTGGCCACCGACAGAACAGACCTGCTGCAACTCGTACTGGAGCACAGATGGATTCCTCGACCGGAGACTTTGACCACTGACTGTTCTCTACCGCACCATCACGGGAAAACCGTTTTACAGCTCCAAGAACTGAGGGAACTGCTCTGTGTGGCACTAAACCAAGTACATTTTGCCGCCTCCTGGCTTTCTCTGCTTTTGAAGACGGGACTGGAGCCGTCTTTGCTGCTTCACCCCCACATGTAAGCTGTCATTAAGCCATCAAGGCTCTCTCATTTTTACATTTCCACAAGTTATCATCAGCAGTTATCAGTTTCTCTATGTGCTTTATTATTTCTAGGTTGGAACAGGCAGACAGTGGGGTGCTGAATTACCTGCTGGAGCTTGTGAATTGGTCGACTCTGTCTCCATCTTTGAAACTTATTCTGGATCGAAGGCGGGCAGAAAAAACCTGGGAACCACGTCCACATTTTGGTACAGCAACAAATACGCATCGCAGTTTATATTCTATGTGTGTGTAGTGAAAGTTAAGTCGAATGATCTGTTCTCTCCACCTCCCTCTAGACTCTGTTCCCTGTCTTTCCCACCTGTGCCGGCTGCAGGTTCGGGCGGCGTTGGGACCGGATCTCCTGATGAGGACCAGTGTAGTCCAGCGGCTCCCAGTCCCCTCCCCACTTCATGACTTCCTGAAATTCAACGACATCCCTGAACCTTGCTACAGACACTCACCTCCATCGCCAGTTCTAAATCGAATACAGGAGCACCGCAGCGCCCATCAGCACAGACATGTTCTATAACCGCGGCTAGTTTTTCCATTATGTTGCTTTAAAGGTGTGAAATCATCATACACCGATCAGCCACAACATTAAAACCACTGACAAGGTGACGGGTGATACCGTGTACCGCCCACCTAAACGTTGCAGACCAAGCACATCCCTCAAGTTCCTGAGCAGTTCCTGAGAACTCACCCCCTGATCCACAGGACCCACAGAACCTGCTGCCAACATTCCAGTGCCGGATTTTATTGTTGTATCTGATCAGTATATATACTCTATCAGCTTGTTATGGCTCCTTATTGAAGCTATGTGATGTTTACACTGAGTGTAATATTCAGATTCAAGAGTCTTGTGTTTTTATGGTCGTACCATCCATCAAATGGAAATATTTAAGTTTTGTGCATCATTTTTTACACATTCCCTCAAAAAGCTTTAAAATAAAACGATCAAACACTTAATATTACTGTCATCTGTTGCTTTTCAGAAATATTTTACTCATTTGCATATTGTCTTTAGAGCCTCAATGATTAAACGATTAGTTGTTAACTATGTAGTTAATTGACAGCTGTTTTACCAATTGATTTTGGTAATTTTTTAAACAAAAAAAGGCAAAATTCTTTGATTTCAGGTTCTGTATGACAATAAACTGAATATTTTGTGGTCAAAATCAGAGATTTCATCTTGGGATTTGAGGCATATTGCACGTTTCATAATTTTCTGGCAAATTATTGACTAAACAACAGGAGAAAAAATAATTGGCAATGACAATAATATTGAGTTGCAGGCGTATTTGTTTTATATGTACTCGCTTGCTTTGCCGTGCCAGTAGCAATAATGGTCTGATTTAATAAAAATATTTTTTATATATACATATTTGTTTTTTTGAAATATGTTTTCCTTTAATTTTTGTTTTTTAAGTCTATACATCCCTAAACAAGCGGTGTTTGTTGGGTTCATGCGTTTATCGATGCGCTCTGTTGGTGATATGAAAATAAAAAACATTTGGCTGCCCTCTGATTGGTCCAAACTGCTGTCCGTCACACAAAGACCGGTTCTGATTGGTCGACGTCACATTTTGTGGGAGCTGTATTTGACAGGAGGAAGTAGCGACGCAAGAAACAAGCAGCTCATTTCGAGGGGGGGTTTGACGTGACATAAAATAACACCTGTAATGCGATGCCGGTAAAATACAAGACGAGGAAGGATATGCCTTAATGTATTTCATACGTGAGTACGCTGAATGGCCTCTTTTCTCAGAGCTGCTGTGTTTTTCCCATTCATATCGCCTGTGTTTGCTGTAGCCTGCTAGCTTGCTTTGCGTTGCTTGTGCGCACCACTCAGTTGCCATACAGCGCGTTAGCTCACAAAACACAGCATTTTTTAATTTGCAGTGGCTAATTTTGAGGGAAGCCTCGAATGTTTCGCTTAGCCGGACTTTTTCCTGATTCCCGTTCAGCGTGAGGACGAAGCGGCGAAGACTGAGCTGCAGTTTGTCAGCAAACAGAAATGTCAGCGTTGCCAACACAGCAGGGTAGCGCCAGTTCGTAACACAACGCCAGCTAGCTGCTCAGGAAAACAAGCTAAACAACACATATGCTGCGTTTCATTCACTGAACCCATCTGCAGTTATATTGTTTGATAATGCAGCTGCCAACACTGCTACTGGATTCTTATCAGCTGGTTATCTGTGATCCATGATTACACTACTGTATTTGATATGCAGTTTAATCCATGAGTCATAATTAGGGCTGCAACTAAGGATTATTGATTTGTCATTATGCTAATTGATTAATTAACTATCAGTTCTAATTTAAGCGCCTGTACAATGTCAGAAAATAATGAACACAATCAAGGTTATATGCTGATTGCCTCTTTATCACACCAGCAATCCAAAGTCCAGAAATATTTATGATATTACAGAGAAATGCAGAGTACAACATTTAGGATTGTGGAGGAAAGGCTGCACGATACCGAATAATGTTACTTTAATATATACAAAAAAGCTGCATACGCTCTCACACCTTGTAGCCCAAAAGATGTACACTAGGAAAAGACAGATTAATGCTTTGTTTACACTGTCGGTTGTACTTAAACACAAATTGCTCATGAGGCAAGAGACATCTGAAATGGACATTAGCGTGTTTTTAATTCGATAATCACGGGAAACTGAATAATTTATTACCTTGGAATAGGAACAGGCATCATCAAGAAGTACGGAGAGTTTGATAAGTAAAAAGAAAGAGTGTTAATGGGACAGTGGGGAAGAAACTGCTGTGATTACTGTATTGCCATCTGTGATATGTTAAATTGAAATATGAAAAAATATGCGGGGATTTTCACCAGATGAGTTGCTATTTGGAAAGAATGAACCATGACAGAACAACTGGGGGGATTTTGTAGGGCAGTGCATCAGATCGCCAACTAATTTGATCACTGAGGAATTGGTTCGAGTTTTTATTTTAGGAAAAACAAGCAGCTAAATCTTATTCCAGCTTCTTACATGTGAATAATTCTGTTTCTTTCCTCCTCTGTAACGGTAGACTGAATATCTTTGGACAAAACAAGACATTTAGGGATGTCATCTTCTGCTTTGGGAAACACTGATTGTCTTTTTACCATTTTCTGATATTTTATAGAGCAAACAACTCCTCAATTAATGGAGAAAATGATCAACTGATTAATCGACAATGAAAATAAACCCTTGGTGAACCCTGTGGTGCTTAAATGGTCAACCAGTCTTTGGTTGAAGTCATCCTTTCTGTAGCTGAAACATTTCAATACAACTGACGCTAAATTTGATTTCACAACCAAATCTTGCGTTTACATGCATTCTAATGTTTCACTAATAATTGAAATAACGGTCAAGTCAGCCTGAAAGTGCCTCATGTATCTACAACAACTTTTCAGGAACCCTGCTTTAAGTGATCCTGTCTTTCTGGTTGGACTAAATATATTCTTTCTGCACATGTTTGCCCCACGTTCCACTCCCACTCGCCGATCAGTAAACTCTGTGAGAACAGCTCTCACCCACCAGTCTTTGCTTTGGACTTTGATCCACTGGTTCTTGGTGTTTGGCAGAGAAAGGAGCTCCGAGTTTGCCTTTTCTTTTGGGCTGGGAAAATGTCTTAGCGCTCTCTTGTTTAAAAATTACAGCGGAATCATGTACTTACAGAGACTGATGCCTCTTAATTAGGAAGAACAGCAGGAATGCAGAATGTGTTCCCAGGACACAATGTGAGACCAGCGTGGTCCTTTCGTTCTCTTGAATGAATTAATTTTCACAACTAGAAAAGCACTCAGAGAGCTCATACCTCCACCAAGGAGCTTCAGTCCACCCCCAACACAATCTCCCAATTCACATATTTTGTATAGAACGTTACAGATACAAATGTAATTACATACAGTTCAAATGTCCTACCAACAATGTGGCCTTCACCCCATCCGACCTAGTGAACAGGTGCGGCCTCTAGTGCGGCAGCTCCTAACAGCCTCCCAGCTTCTTAGACAACCGGAGATAAGAATGCCGGCCCAACCGTGCGTATGTCGCTCAGGAAGGAAAGAGAACTCCGTCACTGTCGCCGTCTGTCGCGTGGAAACCCAAAATGTCATGTGGTCAGAGGGGGTTACCCCAAAAACAAGAGTGCCCTCTGGTGGCTTTTAGAGTAAACCGCATGTAATTGTCCACCCGGTTACACTTACATTAAAAAAAAATCCTGGATCCAGACGGTGATCCGGATCAGTCCCAAAATTTCATCATTTCTTCTTTGTCTCATTTCACACATTTTGTGAAAATTTCATCCAAATCCGTCCATGAGTTTTCGACTTATTTTGAACACAGACAAAGACAGAAAGAAACAAACCAACCAACGCTGGCCATCACATAACCTCCTTGGCGGAGGTAATGAAGTCGGAGAATCGTTCCTTCTTTTGTTATATTTATTGCAGATTAGATGCTTCACACTGGGCAGAAGCATTTAGCATATGTCAAAAAGTTATTCCTCTTCTTTAGAGAACCTAAGGACCCGTCTTATTTGATGCCTTTACTTAGCCTCAATGTAAACAGCTGAAATCTTTAATCAGTATAATTTAAATCAAGAATTATTGTCCATGTAACCACGACTAATGTTGCTTCAGTGGTGCAACGCTAAGTACAGTCCAGGACGGAAGTTTTTAGTCTGTTCTTTGGCGTTTGTTTTCACTTGCAGCTGAGGCCAGCATCAATCGGTCGACCTCTCGCCCATACATCATCCAGATGAGGAATGCTGGGAGTATGCAGCCCGTGTACAGGCGAGATGCTGGAGTCTGGCACCAGACAAGAAGCCTCCTCTACAAGAACCTGCTCATCAAATGGAGGACCAAGCAGCAGAGCCTTCAGGTGCTTACGTCTCAGCGGGCTAATGTGAATCTGTTCAAGTTAGTTCTGCTGTGCTGTGGTTTGTTTGAAGCCGAGTTGCTGTGTCGGACGGTCGTCTTCATGTTGCACAGCTTATCTTGCAGCAAAGTAAATAGTCTGTTTGAAATGTGGATCAGTAATGTACATTACATGAGTGTGGACGGAACTAGACTTGCAGTGTTTGGATAACAGCTTGTGCGTTTGAAAAATGGAGAGCCTAATGAAGGTCATTTATAAATAATAGATAATGAGTTTAATTTATTCATAATTTAAAACCTATATATCCTGTACATGGTGTTTGTTACTGGCTTACATTTATATAGCCACACTTTTGTTTTGACAAAGTCTTCATATATTTTTTTAAATTAAATTCTGACAGCCGAATCAGTCTAAAAATGTCTGCAGGTTTGTTTTTCCCATGATGCACCATGACCTTGCCGTCACACACACACCTCTCCCCAAGGCTGCCGCTTTGTTATGCTGAGAAAGCTTTCCATGGAAGCCTCAGTTCCAGCGAACAAGCCTTTCACTGGGTTCATGTTGTTGCACATTTGCGCTGCGAGCTGGTAAACCAGTGGCTGCTTCGTGGCAGCAAAGAAACCACAAGCTCTTGCTGTTGGTAAAATACCGCGTTTAGTTATCCTCAAGGTATGTTCTAATTCTGGGATTAAATACGTGGCATGGCTTGCCTCTTTCTCCTTCCTGTTTCCTCTTTGTTGGACCATGCATTTTTTATTTGGCTCTAAGTTGCGCTGATGCATTTTTAATGTGGCTGTGTATCAACTTTTCTTTTGAGGGCTAGCACTCCGGCACCTTCTGCAGCTTCCGCGAAAGTGGACAGGAAAGTCCAGGCCTGTCCAAAGAACCTCTGCAAATAATAGGCCTTGTTAAGTTCATACCAAAGGTGCAAACTGTTGCTTAAACTCTACATTGTCTGGATTTGCCAGAATCAACAGAACTCTTAAACTTTGTTCAAGGATACAGAATGTTCACTGAGTGGGAGTTGAGTTTTGTCGTTCACGCAGATTTTCCCACGTGAACCGAATCGCCCAGATCATGTTTTAGAGTGCATGATCGAGTCTTACCAGTGAAACAGCCAGAAGCATCAAGCCTCTCAGTTTAGTCTGCAGCTCAAGGTCGAGCTGTAGCATGCTGTCTATCAGAGTTGGGTATTAAGAGAGAAAGAAAAGAGTTTTAGTCGTTTGTCCTGAGGTTTGATCTGGCAGTTAAAGCCGCTGAATTCACACTCATCAGCAGAAAACATCGACATGTCTTTGCACTGTTGTGGTAAGGATTTACCTTCATTCATGGTCATGAGGTTTTGGCGCTAACTAGTCTGACTCACCGGATTTAGTCTGTGAGTAAATGCTAGTCATTTCTGCTGCACATCTCCTCCCATTCTGTTGGTCGTCAAAATCCCCTTCCCCGCCAAAAAAAGACAACAATAAGCTTCGAGCGGCATCCTGCCCGATGAAAGTACCAACCAAAAAGGGAGGCCTGCTTGGTTTTTTAAATGTGAAATAGCTATTTTAATGGCAGCTCTCGTCTCCAGGAAGTGTTCCCACCAAACATTTCCTCTTTACACTATTTTGCAGGGGCACCACCGCTGCATCTCGGGCTTAGTGATGCCCAGAACGATTGTGAGTAGTTTGAAGAAATACAAACAAATCAAATCGGTGTGCGTTGTCTTCCTCTATAGCAGGATAATAATAAGGTGTAGCCAGACCATTCTCCAGACCTGTGGAGATAAGTGTGGCTAAGCAAGACTTGGCAAGAATAAAAATTACACAAAACGCCGCCTCTTGGATCACCAGCGAATGGATTAATGATCTGTTCCTTCTGTGTGTCTTTCTGTGCAGGAATTGATCCTACCTCTGCTGCTGCTGGGTCTCCTGATCCTCATCAGCACTTTGAATCCCCACGTTTACTATGGAGGCATCAGCACTACGGAGCTGGAGCCCGACAACCCCTTCTTCAAGGGCCTGGGCTACACGCCAATCACCAACGTCACCAACCACATCATGGAGGAGGTGGCTCAGGAGATGCGTAAGTCTGGAAACCATCTCGTGGCTTAAATCGAATTAGGTTAGGTGCAGGAAAACTAGTTTATTTTGGATGAACTGGGCTTTGAACCTACACTCTTCCTTTGCTTCCAGACATGCAGGACCGCCTGGAGATGTTTGCCAGCGAGGAGGATCTGGAGAACGCCAGCTTGTACGAGCCCTCCAGCTACGTCGGCGTGGTGTTCATGGACAGCTCGGCCACGTCTTACAGGCTGCGCTTCCCGTACAACCAGCTGCCCCTACCCAGCGATTACACAGAATCTATTGGTACAGTCTGATCTCATTTCATCTTATTGCGTTTGGCTTGGCCCTGTTGTCTCTCTCTCCCTTCAGAGACGGGGACCAGCCACCCTGCACAGTTTTATTATTGTTTTACAGATTAAATTCAAAATGGATGTAGCTCATTTTCCAACACCAGTGTCCACACCCAGTTTTGTACCCCGTAATGACAGAGCAGTGTGCTTATATTTATATTTGCAGAATATTTTCCAGATGTATTCTAAATGCCTTTACATGTACTCCATGCTGACTTTGAATGAGTCCTTTGGTGTAAAGATGTCATGCAGAAAGCAGTAGTTACTCCATCTTTAACGCTCAGCTTGTAACCAGACTCTGCTTTGGCTTTTGATTTATTTTTTATTCTATTATGAAGCATTTGCAGGCATGTTGTATGCAACAACAGCTGAACAAGATTGTTTTCTCTCGTCCCTGCGGTTGCTGATGTCGATCACATCCTTCGCTGTTGTCAGAAACTCTTTTAATTGTCTCCCGTCACGAGGAGAAAGAGAGCAACACAAATGCAGGCCAGATTATCGCCTTCCCGAGCTGACGTGTAAAGTGTTTGTCGGCTGTATCCGGCGCAGACTTTGCTGTAATTGTGCTTGCTCTCCTCCAGCCAACTGCTTTACAAGCTCGGTGAACTGCAGAGCCGCTAATTACTGGTACTCCGGCTTCATCCGCCTCCAGTCTCTGATCGATGCAGCCATCATCCAGGTGAGACACAACGCTGTCCCGACAGAAACAATCGACTTTACACTGAACAGAGGAGCAAAGATGTGATGTCTTGTACAGTGAAGGAAATATATTTGATGCTGATGTAAAGATGAAGGTCGAAATATTCAACGCACAGATGTTATTATACTGCTCATTTTATCTCTGCATTTTTATAGATATTCCAAGCAAGTCTCTAAAGGAAAACCATTAAATGTTGGTTTTAAATTGCAGCACTTTTTTTGTGTTGGATAAATTATTTAAGTCACTTGTTAACAGAAAAAATGCCAAATGTTTGTAATTCCAGCATCGGCTTTTTCATTTGGATTTTTATATTGTTGCATTTTGATAATTTGCTCTATTTGTAAGACAAAAAAAAAGCACAATCTAAAGAACTCGTCTGTGGGTATTTCCAAGCGTTTTGTACGGTGGCCCAGAAGGGTCATCGCAAATGCAAAAAAACCACAACGGGATTACGGGAGAGTTTAGTGAGACGTAAGTAAAACGTTGCCGCTCGATGACTGCGATTAATGCAATCGAAATAGTCCGTCAGAAAATATCGTCCCCCCGGAAACAAAGCCTGTTCTTCCGACCTCTGCGCACTCCCGTTGTGGCTTTGGCTGCTGCGTTGACCCTCCTGGGCCTCCGTAATTTTAACGTTTCTTTGACTAAATGATTAAAGACATGCAAATGAAAAATGAATTGCTGATGAAAAATAATCATTACTTGCCATCACAACTGCAAGAATTAATGGATTACTGAACTATTAAATTAATCACCAACCATTTTGATAAGCGATAAGTGTCCAATTGTAGCTTCTTAAATATGAATATCTTTGGGTTGTGGACAAAATGAGACATTTTAGGATATCTCACTGGGCTTTGCGAAACTTTGATCGGCATTTTTCCCCATTTCCTGACATATTAAAGACCAAACAACTTATCAATCAATAGACAAGATGATCGAGTTGCAGCCCAGATTTTACACCCTGTGGTCCACCTGTTGTGTGCAGATGCAGACGAAGCGTTCGGTGTGGAGCGAGATGGACCTGAAGGTGGTGATGATGGGTCAGCCAGGCTCTGTGGAGGTGCAGAAGTTCCCCCACGCCCTCATCTCCATCTACCTGGTCCTGGCTTTCACACCCTTCGTCACCTTCCTCATCGTCAATGTGGCGGCTGAGAAGGAGCATCGCCTCAAGGACACCATGACCATGATGGGGCTGTACGACACAGCCTTCTGGTAAAGAAAACAAGGAATTTATTAAAGATTCAGTGTCCATGTGAGCCTGTATTTGCTTATATTCTTTTGTTGTGCTGCAGGTTATCATGGGGCCTCCTGTACGCTGCTCTGGTGACCACCATGTCCATCCTGATGGCCATCATCGCCACGTACACGGCGCTTTTCCCGAACAGCGACTTCTTTGTCATCTTCTTCCTCATCTTCCTCTATGGAATATCATCTGTGAGTAGCGCTGTCATGGAGAGATATTTAACCCGTTTCTTTGCTCCTGTCACATTTTTCCTCACTGTGTTTTCATTTATTTACTGCAATAGTTTTTGTCATGTGACTATGGCTGGCAGCTGAGTCACTAATATCTCTGCTGTTGCGCCACCAAGGACAGAATTTTTGTCTTTTACAGAATGTGGTTTGGGCAAACAACTTATTATTGGGAACTTTTGAAAGAAGACATGTAGAATTAAGTCATTTTGATGAATTATCATCATTTTTAAAGATTCAGGATGAAGACAGCACATCACAGACGAGCGTTTTAAGGACCATCAGAGTATTTTTAATTTTTTTGTTCTGACGGTGTCTGCTTCTGATAAATGGTCTAATTTGTGGTGATTTTTTTCAAATTAGTTTTTTTATTTTTGAAGAAGCCTTTTAAACTTGCCTGCAGATTTACAGAGAGTTAACTAGGGATGCACGATAATATCGGTGTTGATAATTATCAGTTAATTTTGGCAATTATGACGTCATTCAGATAACTGCGATAATTAAAAAATCAGCCGATAAAATGAGCCGATAACAATAAAGACTCTGAATCTTGGTTTTTGCCATTGGTCTGTGTGTTGTGGTTTGTCCTCATGCCTGGCTCCTCAACCCCTCCCCTCCCCAACGGTACTGTCGCATGTGTGTGATGTCATAAGACTGCTTGGCAGAGAAAACAAGCAGCATGGCGTGGCACTGACCAGTGTGGACTTTCTTTATCATGTCAGAAAAAGACGTTTCACTAGGGCTGGTCCCGAATATCTGAATATTGGTTGGTTGTGGTGGTATTGGGATAATAATTTTGATATTTGAATAGCCGTGGGCGCCGCTGCTGGGCGCTACTGCCAGGTGGCGTTGCCGAGCGTTGCCGAGCGTTGCCGAGCGTTGCCGAGGCTGTAGTACGCCGCCGAGCATCACCAAGCGTTGCCGAGGGTCTAGAATGCCACCGTGGGCGCCGTGAACCCAATCGTATCACATTATCGGTTATCAGCTGCAAGAAGTATAAAATTATGGATTATTATCGGTATCGTTACTAATTGGCATTATCGTGCATCCCTAGAGTTAACGGAACTCTTTGGCTAGTTTACATTTCCATCTTCTCATCTATCCCTAATGGTGTGTAGCCACATACAGTGGATAGTTTATAGAATTAGAGGTGTGCATCCGAAATTTCTAAAAACATATTTTTTGCTCGTCACAACAGTGAAAAACATTAACATATTTTGGCAGAAACAGTGCACCTGTAACTTCGGATAATTCACATTTGGAACAGTTTTCTTTGTGAGTGTTAGATATAGTCCCTAAAGGAACTAGTGATGGTTGACAAGTAAGGTTACTCATAATTTCTTATTAATCTCCACATGACTGATGTGATGACACATCAACCCCAGTGACTGCCAGGTTAAATTACCTGTTGCAAAATATTAAAGCAGCATCACAAAGAAGACATTATTTACAATTAGCAGCCAGTTTTGAAACTAATTTTTTCTCAGCTTTCCCAAAGTGGTAAAATATACATGTATCCCTCAATGCTATCTCTAGACTATGAGTCTGAGTGCTGCATTTAGCTGAAATTGCCAGATCTCTGCACACTGTGGGAGTCCAGAAACTCGTGATTCCTTCCTCTCCTCCTCTCGTCTCTGACAGTCCTCTTTCATTCTTGTCCCACAGATCTTTTTCTCCTTCATGCTGACGCCGCTGTTTAAGAAGCCCAAGTTTGCCAGCACAGTGGGCTCCATGCTGACGGTGGTGTTTGGCTGCCTGTCGCTGTTCACTGTGCTGATGAAGGACTTCCCACAGCCGCTGGTCTGGCTCCTCTGCCTGCTCTCCCCCAGCGCCTTCTCCATCGGGATTGCACAGGTTACAGAAACACACTTCACCACAGTCAACCAGTCACCATGAAGCATGTGGCATTTAATGACAGAAGAGTTTCCTTAGTAACTATAGTTAGTACTGCTGTGGCACCCCGTCTGTGGCGTTTTGCCTTCACCAAGGTCCGGATTTATGCAACATCCTGCTAACTTTGCTTTTTCTTTTTGAATCTAAAGCACTTTATATAGTTTTTCTTGTACATATTCATGAAAGTTTAAAATACTTTATCACTAACCGACTCTGAGACACTCTAAAATGAGCCGTACTATCTTGTCACCACTCGGCTTTTGATGTGTTTTCATGCACCTCTTTTCTTAATCTTTTAACGTCCACCCCTTTGTATGGAATTCTCACGTATTTGTCAATCAGATAGTCTCATAACAAAAGAACTGTAAGGCTGGAATTCACTTATGAGACTTAATTTGAAAGGTGATGTCTTCTAATGTCTGAGCTTGTTTATCAAAAGCAAAATCTTTATCTTTAATCAGAGAGTCTCATTCATTTTTGAACATCAATAAGTAAAATGTGGTTTATGCGTGAACTATGCAAATCACCACACACCTTCTACATTATGTCGACCACACCTGTATAGATAGTCAGATCTCTGTGGACTCTCTAAAATCAAGAAGCTACAAGAAGCTGACTGGTCTAATCCTGCATTGTAAAAGTTTAAACATTTACGTCTTTATGCGTCAGTATAAAGCTGCTTTGAGCTAGCTTAAATGGGTTGGCGGCGACTTGGTTGCTGTTAAGCCTGTCAGTGTAAATCATAATGCAGTGGGAGCCATTGAAATTGATCTGTTCCTGCATCTGTGCATTATACATGTTTTAGGTGGTTTACCTGGAGGCACAAGGAGATGGCGCTGTGTTTTCCTCTTTGACCAACGGCCCTCATCCGCTATACGTCCCCCTGCTTATGCTGGTTGTCGACTGTGTCCTTTACCTTCTGTTGGCTATTTACCTGGACCAGGTGCTGCCTGGTAAGTACAAAACACTTCAATCTTTAAGTTTGCTGCCTCCAATTTTAGTCGTTTGTTTATTGAGTATTTGTTGATATAAAGACCCAAGCTAATAATATTTTCCTAGATGGTACACACTGCATTCAAGCTGTTCCTTAATGTTATGTAGATGGTCACAAACCTTGTTTCAAAGCTGTGGCAACCCGATAACATAGTCACTAAGACTTCAGGCAATTCTATGTTGGCGAGCAGAGAGCTTTATGGGAGTTTAGCTAACAATGGGCACCATGACAAAGTCTTCGGTGATGCTTCAGGAGCTCACATATTCACATCGTTCCCATGCCGCAGTGGCAAGTGTCCATTGATTAAAACTGCCATATTAGCACAAGACAAATGTCCACTATGCTGAGATTGTGTTATAAATTCATCTGTACATGATTGATAAAGCTGCCCATTAGGGAATAAGAAAGGTATTCAAATTTTCCTCCCTGGTGTGCTGCCACATATTGTGCTTTTCCTTTACGACACCTTTGTTAAAGTGAGCGTAAACAAAAGGTCAGGCTTTGGTTTGTGCTGATACAAATGACTATTTAACGCCTTACTGCATCCAGTCTTTGAGATCTGATCAGGACATCAGTGCTCTTAACCCGCTGTTGGAATACTTCAGTACTTGATACATGCTGTCTGATCTGCAGGTGAGTTTGGAATGAGGAGGTCCTTGGTGTACTTCCTGAAGCCGTCCTATTGGTCCAAACGCAGGAAGCGCTACGTTGAAGTCAGCTCGGTGTACGACACGGAGGTGAACGGGGCTCCTGGTGGGGACGAGTCTGTCGAGCCGGTTTCCCCCGAGTTCAGAGGGAAAGAAGCCATCCGGTAAAGGTCTAGACTTGCACATGAATGTCGGTTGGGCTGAAAGTTCTCGGGCTACAGTCTGTGGTGAAAAATGCTTCTGGCAAATGCAGCTTGTTAGGTTTCTGCTTAGATCAAATGCTTGTGTATGTTGGATACTTTTACAGCACTTTGTTTTACCTAATTTTTTAGCGTACCACACAAAATATCTACATCTAAAGAATGCATTCTGAGGAAAGAGGAAGGCAGGCTGTGAGAGTTTCCAGTAGAAATCAGCATCAGGCTCAGATAGATGTGCAGCCTGTTCTTGGTTTAGAGCCAAACAGTGCTGGCGGCTGAGAAGAGCCTGTGGGAACAGCCGGTAACATGAGACCTGCTCTTCAGTCTGACACTCTCTCTGTGTTTACACTCCTCTACTTCCTGTTTTTTTCTCCCCCCACCTCCTTCATGGCTCACTTGCTCCGTCTCTGACAGCATCAACAACATCCGGAAAGTGTACAAAGAGAAGGACAACATCGTGGAGGCTCTGAGAGGTGAGTCCCTTAGAATTTGAGAGAATTTGTGTCATCTTCACTTTTAAAAATGTACGAATTACTGCGATAATTTAAAACATGAAGAAAAAATATGATAAACAGTTTGTCTGCTCTAAGAATAAGTGTTGCTTCCTCACTATACTGGCAAATCATTCATACAATGTTAGTTGTATTATTGAAGATAAGTTTGGATGTGAAAAAACAAACTTTTAGTGTAGTTTAGAGTCTTTTTTACTCTTCTTATTAGCAGAACATGTCCCATGGTGAGCCTAATTTAGCTTATTACAGTACATCCTTTTGCACATGCCTCTAAGCCAGGGGTGTCAAACTCTGGTCCTCGAGGGCCGCTATCCTGCATGTTTTAGATGTTTCCCTCTTCCAACACACCTGATTCAAGTGATCAGCTCGTCATCAAGCTCTGCAGAAGCCTGATAACCATAGACATATATACGTAGACGTCGCGTTGACTGCCGCTGCCGATTGGAGCCGACGTGCCTACGCGGCGGCCATCTTGGTACAGTGCCACTCGCCCCTACAGTGCATTACGTCTATAGAAGAATGACATGTCTGCACTATAAAAGTGATCATAAATCCATCAGTTGTCAACATATATTGTTTGTTACAAACATCAGACATGGAGGACGGACAGGCAGACATAAATAGAACAAAAGCATCCAAGCATCCTGTGTCTAAGCTACATGTGTGACGTTTTTAACAAATCAAACCGTTTGGAAATCAGTCGAAAATCCAGTGAATAATTCTACTTTAAGATTGTGGAGTACCTCTTACCTCCATAGACTTACATTCACTCCCCCCTCTGCTAGCCCTGTACCAAGATGGCGGAGCTTTAGGCACGTCCCTCCACAGTCAATGCGGCGTCTATGTGTATATGTCTATGCTGATAACGATCCTGATCATTTGAATCGAGTGTGCTGGAAGAGGGAAACATCTAAAACATGCAGGATAGTGGCCCTGGAGGACCGGAGTTTGACACACCTGCTCTAAGCCCTGTAAAATATTGTTCTACCCCACAGTTTATCTGCCCTGCATGCTCTTTTTTATTCATTCGTTTTATTTTAAAACCTTGGAGAACACACTGATGAATACCTTATAAAATGCAAAGATTAAATGGCTATATTAGATGAAAGCAAAATAAAAGTATGCTATACAGTGCAGGATTTAACAATGAGACAAATAAAAGAATAAGAACAATTTAAAAAAATAAAAGCAATGAGAGTTGCATTTAATAACATCGTGTAATTGTCTCAGTGGTATTAATGAGGCCAGCTAAACGTTTTGTTAAATTGATTTTCATCGTCCTTCTGTTTATTCACCTTCCCGTTCCAGGTTTGACTTTTGACATCTACGAGGGTCAGATCACAGCTCTGCTCGGACACAGCGGGGCTGGGAAGTCCACCCTCATGAACATCCTGTGCGGCATCTGCCCTCCCACCAACGGGACGGCCGCCATCTACGGCACCCCGGTGGCGGAGATTGCAGACGGGTCAGAAATGAAGCAGCTGGTGGGAATCTGCCCTCAGTTCAACATCATCTTTGATGTGCTCACTGTGGAGGAGCACCTGAGGATATTTGCTGCCATCAAAGGGATCCCGCCCGCGGACATTGATGCTGAGGTAGTGTGATGATCAAAATATAGGTCTGAGTATTCAAAGTTTGTAACTGAATTCAGGCAAAGTTAAGGCCTTAATTTTTCTTGACGATGACAATTAAGGTTTTTAGACCCATCTTTTGAAAGTAAAAGGTAAAAAGGCTCCAGACACAGCTGACAGGATTTCTTTTTTGTCTCTATTTCCGCTTATCCAGACTAAAACACAGCCCTGGAGTTTCAAACTGAAATGGGGTCTGCAGTGTTTCCAAAAGTTAGAGTTTTAGGGACCCTAAAACGTCAGAGAAGGGTGGACACTAAGCAGAGGTTTTGCATTTTCAAACCAAACGTGTTCATGTGAGTGCAGCCCTTAGTTTGTTGCAGTCCGATGTTCAAACTGTGGACGAGGACATGCCATGCTCCAGGTCTTTCTATTTTAATAATGGTCTTACAAAGTCAGAAATGTTTCTCCTCTAGACCTGCAGATACACTGTGGGAAGTTTACTGGCTTTCATGTGACGTCAGAAACATAAATCACAGGTTTAGTCCTCAACATCTTGACAAGGTGGTAGATAAATGATAACCAGTGCTTTTATATGTGGCATAAGACGCAATAAAGGGTGTCTTTATTCATGAGAAGTATGAGTCTGTCGATCTTAAAATGTGATTCGGTTTCTCTGACAGGTCACCAAAGTGCTCAAGGATCTGGACTTGGAGAAGATCATGACGGCTCAGGCCAAGAATCTGAGTGGAGGCCAGAAGAGGAAGCTCTCAGTGGGCATCGCCATCCTCGGAGATCCTAAGGTAGCCCCTAGCATTAGTGACAGATTTTAATTCGATCCTACAACAGTTTGTGGCTGCTCTGACCAACGTATGTGTTCCTGTCAGATCCTGCTGTTAGATGAGCCCACGGCCGGTATGGACCCCTGCTCCAGGCACCAAGTCTGGTCTCTGCTGAAGAACCGCCGAGCCGGCAGAGTCACCGTACTCAGCACGCACTACATGGACGAGGCCGACATCCTCGCTGGTACGAACGCTCCCTGTTACATAACACACAGACCCACAGGCAGCAAAGACATCAGGCAGCCGCAGTAAATCAAGAAGGCCCAGAGAGGGTCTAGCACTTTTCATTTTTAAATTGAACGTAGCATTAGTTGCTTCTATATTGGATTGCCAGTCACTGTATTACGTCTGAAATATACGAGTCTGACTCAGTGTTTCATCAGAGTTTTAAATTCTGCTTTCTCCTCTTTAAAATAAGCAACTTGTAAATACTGTTTTTGCTTTCTTCAGTCTTTACTTACGAAGACTTATGTCACATTCTCAACTGACGACCAGCATCTGAGCCGTAGCTGCACTTTAAAGATGTGTCGTTAAATTGTTTCTAGCCAGCTGCAGTTTATGTGCTTCCCCCTGTGCTTAAATGAGGTTTACGTGAAGATTGAGAGCTCATAACGGCACTGTAAAAACACGAAAAAGCACGCAAAATAATTCAAATCACATCGGATTTATTTATAGAGCACTTTAAAAACGGCAAGAGTTGAAACAAAGTGCTGTACGATTTAAAATAAGACGTAGTAAAATGCAATGACTGAAAGAAATATGTATATTGCAAGTCATAAATAATCAAATGGGGCCTCCAAGTCACATAAACTTGCCTTGACTTTCATATAGTGAGATGAGATCCAGGCATTTTAGTAACTGACTCCAAGGAGAAGGAGGTGGTGTACTTAAACGCCTCATAAATTTTAATGGCTATAGATTAAGTGAGTTAGAGATTTAAGATTTGCAGTAAACATAGGCGGACCACGATCCAGCACAGGCATAAAAGCGGTGGCAAAAAGCCTCTTTTTGGCCCTAAAGGACAGGCGAGACTGGATTCTGAAATCTGTTTTGTGTTTGTGTGGTTTTTTTTCCCTCTAGATCGCAAAGCTGTGATCTCCCAAGGACAGCTGAAATGTGTCGGCTCCTCTCTGTATCTCAAGACCAAGTGTGGTGTAGGATATCACCTCAGGCAAGTGGTTCAACCCTTTGATAGAAGGCTGATTAAATGTGTGTATTTAGCTACAGATTCAGCAGAAGATGCGTCCAAACATACGGTGGATTAGCTGGATGTGTCTTCATGTTTGTTTTCCCCCTCTGCAGAATGTCCATCAATGAGGGATGTGAAGCTGAACGGATCACGTCCCTGGTGAAGCACCACGTCCCCAAAGCAAAGCTGTCCCGACAGCACGAGGCTGAACTGACGTACACGCTGCCTTTCGAGAGCATGGACACGTTTCCAGGTTCGAAAATCCTTTTTTGTAAATGGTTCAACGCAACGGGCTGCATGGTGGCTCGGTGGTTAGCAGCGTCGCCTCACAGCTAGAAGATCCCCGGTTCGCGTCCCGGTTAGGACGCCTGGGATCCTTCTGTGTGGAGTTTGCATGTTCTCCCTGTGCAGCGTGGGTTTTCACAGGGTACTCCTCCCACAGTCCAAAAACATGCTGAGGTTAAATGATTATTCTAAATTGTCCATAGATGTGAATGAGAGTGTGCTTATTTAGTAGTGTGCCCCTACAGAGGCATAAACTGTGTATAGATAATGGATAATGGATAATTTCAGCTCTTGTTTTGGTCTCTAAAACTTCATTTACATAATTTCCGCTTACTGCTACCATCCTTCAGAATAAAAGACCCACCCTGACGGACGCTAAAAAACAGATTTCAAGTTATGACTCAGCTTTTTGCACCGGCTTTGGGCAGTGATTAATCTTTCCCTCGTAGGCTTGTTCTCCGAGCTCGACGGTCAACCCAACCTGGGAATAATCAACTATGGCGTTTCCATGACAACACTGGAAGATGTTTTCCTTCGCTTGGAGGCCGAGGCTGAAGTGGATCAAGCCGGTGAGTGTTTCACCGAAGCGATGGTTGCAGCGAAAGTGCTCTTTCATTGAGTGAAACTGCGATGTCTTCCCGCTCCGTGTCTCCAGATTACAGCGTGTTTAACCGAGAGCAGGTGGAGGACGAATGCGACAGCGCCTCCATCGACGACACGGACCAGCGGCTGCTCACGTTCTCAGACAGCAAGTCGGACGTGGTGTCGGGTCACGCTCTGTGGCGGCAGCAGTTCAGCACCGTGGCGTGGCTGCACATGCTCAACATGCGCCGGGAGAGGAAGGCCTTCATTTACACGTGAGTGTTCTGGGAAAGAAAAAAAGACTGGAAGAAATACAGGCAATTTCAGATAAGTCATTCAGCACTGATGCAACTAGTTTAGTGCTTTAAAAAAGTCTGCAGAAATTGTTTTTTTTTGTTTGTTGTTGTATTTTTATAACTGGTGCAACCATGTTTGGGAGGTAGCTACATGAAGGTAGGATTTTTACTAAATGGAAAGTAGAGGACGCCCCCTCCAAGAACGGTTTTGAGAATAAAAATAGCAATTAAAATCATCTCTCAATCTGTTTACAAGCAATTTATCAAACTGCTGTTGAGCAAGCACATCACAAGGACACCCCTCTCCTCTGTGGCTGCTTTATATTTATTTTATTTAGCATTTAGCTGCACCACTGTGAAGCTAATAGGATCTCAGTTTTATCGTCCAGAGTCAGGATGTACCGGACTAAAGAAGAAGATGACAACTGATGGAGCTTTTTTTAAAGACAGTTTTGTTAATTTAGGTTTAATTTAATTTTTAAAACCCCAGAATAGTAGATCTGTTTGTTTATTAAAAGGTCAGAAATGACAGGAAAATGCTGAATATCTACATAGACCTACTGCCTTTACTGTATGTGGATCAATCCTGCTTGCTGTCATGCACAGTCAACCCCAAAGATCTACTCTGAGATGGGAAAAACCACCGCAAGGAGGAATCAAAAACTGGATAACCCAGTTTTACGTTTACTGAGACGATACGTTAAAAACCACATATATTAGGGTGTGAGGAGACTCTGCTGGGGAGGGAGTGAAGCAGTTCAACGAAGGACATTTTAAAGCCTTCACAGGCGCCACTGATCGACCACGAGCGCCTCACTGTTGGTCGCACTTTCTAAAACAAGTAACTGGAGCACACAGGCATGCAGAGGTTTATCAGTATGTAGAATTTCCATCCGAAGGTCTCCTCGCGTTGTATGATGCAAATTTTAACCAAGTGCCGAGAAGTCTTGCAAAGATGCAAAGTAATGCCCGTCTCCATCCCCTACCATTGTGCAAATATTAGGAGTTGAACCATCAGTCAAGTCTGGACACCATGATGGAGATGCAGCGTGGTATTTCTGCTAATTTGGCTTTCCATCTCTTTTTTTCAGTGCTGAATTTACGTTATTTACCTATTCCTTCATTTATTTGCCAGGTCTAGTCTACATAGCTGCAGCATCTCTCTCTCTCTCTCTCTTTTTTTTTGTCTGCATTTATACTCATTGTTTAACACCACAGAAGGGAGTCAACTTTAATGAGATCAATGCATATTTTAGTCTTGCAGCAAAATATATTAATATTTAGTGCGTGTGCGTGACCATCACCGACCCCCCCTGGAGGCTAAGCTGTCATTCTTTATTGATTTTTTCTATCATGAGCCAGAGGGGGCAGTGCAGCACCTCAGTGAATTGAGGGGGAAACAAATGAAGGACAGGGCGAGACAAGACGAACAGGGAGGGTACAGACGGGCAGTGCTATTTGAATCCTATAAGAGTTCTGTAAAATGCTGTCATACCAAACAACCGATCCCACATCTGAAAATTGGAAACAAATAATCAACACAGAAACGAACTGGAGACCAGAAGTCCTGACAGTATACAGAGTTAGGACGCCAGAGGACAGGAGTGACAGAGATAAAGGGCGTGAGTTTAGTGCAAAGTCTGAAGAGTCAATCAGGCGAGTCCCATCAGCTCTCAGAAAGGGGACTCGACAGGAGTTGGTAAGCCCTGAAGAAACATGCATGTGTGATGGACACCGAAGCCCAGAGCGACTACCACGAGTCAGCAGGGCCAGGCTGGCCAAGCGCCCCCACACCCAGGGCAGGGGGAGCACCAGGAGGCACCACCCAGAAGACCACCCGGGCCGCAGACAAGCACGCGGACCCAGAGACCAAGAGGAGGCAGCAACCGACACGCCCAGCGTGCCAAGGACAAGACCAGGGGGCCCAACCGCCACCCAACGCCCATCCCCAACCACCCCACCCGCCCCCAGCTGCAGCATCTCTGGTTTGACTTCTGAACTGGAGATCTTTGTTGCAAGAGAAACACCTCCCCCCCAGTGTTTACTAGATTTTGCATGCGTGCGGTTTGAGACGTGAATCTTGCGTTTCCCAACCCTCGTCCTTTCTCCTGCAGCCTGGCCTTGTTCCTGGTGTTTGTGGCTGCAGTCCTCGTCCTGTCTCTGGCCACAGGAAACATCCAGATCCACTCCTCAGACCGCCAGTTTTCGCCCATTTACCTGCTCAGAAGGCACCAGGCGCCCCGGAGATACGCAACGAGCCTCCTGGTTCAGAACTCCTCAGGTGAGCCCTCGGCAGATCAAATTATATTTTCATCCCGATGTTAGCTGTACAACTGACACTCGTCCTCCGTTCTTCTGTCTGTCAGAAAGTGCTGCATGCTGTAAATATTGTGATACAACACCAACTGCTGTTAAATTACAGTAAAACATAATCAATAATTTTGCCCTGTTGGTGTAATTCTAACTTTTGGTGACAATGTGAACATTCCTCTCAGTGCAGCTTTCCTCCACATGCATTAGCTGTGTTTTTTCCCGCGTCTCCAGGCTCTGATATTTCTGACTTCGTCCACAACCTGGAGCTGCAGGACATCAGAGTGGAAATGATGAAGCACAGCGACTACATGGCTGCTGCTCCCCACAGCGCTGCCATCAACGTAACGGGATCCAGCAAGGTCACTTTAACACTGCTCAGATTGAATTTAATTTCGGATGCCGGATATTTGATGAAACCCGAGCAACTGAGCTCAATATAGAGGCAGAGATGAATTGTTGAGTCCTCTGAGAGCTTTTTATTTAGTTGGAGTTGACTTCATTTTGTTTGCTAACAGGGTTTCAGGTACAGCGTCGCTTTTAACAGCACCACCGTTCACTCCTTACCGATGGCTGTCAACGTACTGAGCAACGCTCTTCTACGAGGTTTAAATGGTTCTGGACACATCCGAACCTGGACCAAACCATTTGACTATGTGAGTATCTGATAGAGACACATATCTATACGGTTTCCCAGCTGCCATTCAAAGTTATTAATCTTTTCCACTCTGGCATCCCTCAGCAAATCCCAGATGCTACGTCCTACGCTCTGGTGTACATTGAGGCGATCATACTGGGAATGCTGGCCGCTGGAATGCCTGCGTATTTTGCAATGGACCACACTCGAGACCGAGAGGTAACCGCTGACTCCCCCGAGATTATGACTGTGATAATTTCATCTCTTCAGCAAATGACTCAGAATCTGAGCCTTTTGGAAACTGTGACGCAGACTCACATGTTCGGTTTTCTGTTTTGGTCTGAACTGCCACTACACATCGTTCCCTGATTCGTCGCGCTTTAATGAATTTTTCTGCCACAAAACAAAACGTCAGCCTTGACTTCCAGCGGTTAATTCGACATAGATAACGGATTACAGCTGTGCAGTTAAGATGAACATATCTGGTCTTGTTTTTCACAGTTGTTGTTTTCTACCTTCTATGAAAACATAATCATAACATAACATAAACATAATCCAAACTGTCCTGATAAGGCGTTGATGTGATAATACAGTAGATGTCGATATTAAAAAACATGTTTATCATTTCGTCCTCCTCAGATCAAGTGTCGCTCCACGCTTCGTATCTCCGGTCTGGTACCGTCGGCCTACTGGTGCGGCCAGGCGGCGGTGGACATCCCCTTCTACTACCTCATCCTGTCCTGTATGACCATCATCCTCTTCTCCTTCCACACTGGAAACCTGCTCACCTCCAGCAACCTCACCGCTGTGGTCCGTACACCCGCTTTCTGATTACTGTACAACACAATAAGATGGATCAGCAGTCCTGACTTTTCTCCTCTCCCCTCTCAGGTCCTCTGCACTGTGGGCTTCGGTCCAGCCATGATCCTCTTCACGTATGTGTTTTCTTTTGGCTTCGCTCGAGTCCAGAGCAACAGGGATTTCTTCTCCGTGATCTCAATGATGGTGAGCCTCAGAGCTTTGTTTGTAAAAGATCTAAAAGAGCTGCAGCTTCTTATTTTTTACTGCGACACCGAAACAGCTTCATGTAGAAATTCTGCTTCTGAATGTTGATGTTATCGTTGCTCAGTGAATGACTCTTGTCTCAGGTGTGTGTGGTGTCGGCCTCCGTGGTTCAGCTGTCGTTCGTGAACGACAACCCCGGACTGACAAGAAACCTGCACAACATCTTGTGCTTCTTCAACCCTCTGTATCCTCTCATGGGCTGCCTCAACTGCATCACCAAGGTAGGAGCTCGAGGCAGCGTGTTAGCTGTTTGAAAGGGGTGTCTCTGCTTGAAACCTGTATAGTATAATTATAATTTATCCTTTATTAATCCCCTTGCATTTTGAGCAGTGGGTTGCAACGCCCGGGGAGCAGTATTGGGTTAAGGGCCTTGCTGGCCGCAGCGGGGGATCGATCCTCTGACCTTCTGATCAGGGCTTAACCTGTTGCGCCACCACTGCCCCAGTATCAGACATGTCATGTGATGTGGAGGAGTTCCTCTACTGTTTCCTCAGCCTATTTCAGCTCATTATTTGGTCTTCCGTTGGGACACAAGTTGCCTTAAAACTTGTAATTACAACACTGGAAGTTGTGTACACCAAATACTTGCCGTTCAGATGGTAATAATGGCCATAACTCACGAGAACACCATCAAAGCTAAACATTTAGCAAAGTAATGAGTGTGTGAGGTAATACAGGAAACCCAGAGGTATAATGAGAAAATGAGATCATTGGGACATTATGAAATAGGAAAGAAAAACTCAACTATACGACAAGAATTACAATATATTAAGTTGCCCACAACCAAAAACCTAACATCCATGGCTTCTGCAGTCTCTGAAAGCATCTCCAAACATGTCACAGCCCATGAACTCCAGACTTTGAGAGGTCATGAATACCAGACGAGGACGGGCGTCCGCATGTACTCGTGAGCATGCTGAACGTTTCAGCATTTGAAGGCAGCACTGGGCTGTAAGCAAACAAGCTCTGTTGTAAAGACTTACAGAGCAGCAGGTGGAAAAGTGGAAAAATCCTGTAGCTAAAGAGACTAATGTGTTTCTCAGCCAGTTCAGGGAAGTATTTTCTCTTTATTTAAGGTAGAATTGCTCAATCTTCACTGACTATTGCAACAACAGTCAGGTATCTAAGATAGAGTGACTCATGGTGCTTTATTTAGACTCTGAAACCACATTTGGGAAGACGGTTAGAGCCGGAGTGACCTCATTGATTGTGTTTGTCCATTTACAGGCGACCTTCCTGCCTTCTCTGTACGAGGAGAACTTCTTGTGGAAGAACCTGCTCATTTCTGTTGTGGCCGTATGTGTCTGTTTTATCTTATTTTTGCCAGAATGTTGTTTTAGGGATGACAGAAGTGCGTGTTTAACCGTAATCTTTCCATGCTCAGCCGTATCTCCAGTGCATCATTCTGCTCTTCCTGCTTCGGTGGCTGGAGATCCATTACGGAGGGAGGACGATGAAAAACGATCAGTTCTGCAGGTGATGATCAGATGTCGGATCGTTGCTCTGATTACAGGAAGCCTCAGTACATTCATATCTTAAACACTGAGGTCTTTTGCTTTGCATTTCCAATGACTGAGACGTTTAAATTGTATTAATGGAGAATTCCTTTGAGATTTCTGTCTGTCTGGATCTACAGTTGAAACCAATTTTGTCAGAACAGCAGCTTAAACGGGCGTCTCTACAGTTTTTTATCAATCAAAACAACATTATAGGAAACTACAGAAAGCTACAAATGGTTCTGCTGTGAAATATTTAATAGAGATTTGAGTGATCAGGCCCAAAACATCTGCTGCAGGAAGGGGTTCACTGAAAGCAAACTGCCAGCCCTGATGCTTTCTTAAACCCTCGCAGGATCTCGTCTCAGCCGAAGCCCAAAGTGGAGAGGAACCCTGAGGATGGGCTGAATGAGGATGAGGACGTTCAGATGGAGAAGGCCAGAGTGAAGGAGGCCCTGACCTGTCAGGCCTGTGAAGAGGTGAGGGGACATTTTATCGCTCGCCTGAATTTGTAGGATTTTCTTTGCATTCATAGCTTGTCGTTTCTTTGCCCACTCGTGCCGCCACGAGGTGTTTTCTGAGCTCAAGTTCACTTTGGCTCTTCTCTGCGTCTGTTCAGAAACCAGTCGTGGTTGTGAGTAACCTGAGGAAGCAGTACAAGGGCAGGAGAGAAGGTTTTTCTTTCAGCAAGAGGAGCAAAGTGGCCACAAAGAACATCTCCTTCTGTGTTCGCAAAGGTACATTTAGTCTTTTCTTACACGGTGGTCTTAGCAAGTCTTAAATTTGATTTGTTGAAACTTACGTAGAAACTGGCACATCTGAAGAAACTTGTGTCAGAAGTTCAGCCATCATCTTCATTTTTAGGGAAACCCTAACCTGCTGTTTCTACAGGTGAAGTTCTTGGACTGTTGGGTCCCAACGGAGCGGGAAAGAGCACCATCATGCACATGTTGTCGGGTGACACTGACCCCACTGCAGGCCAGGTACAGTCCAGATAGTACCTGTATATTACAAGTTACTGATTCCCATTCAAGAATTTGACTCATGGAGCTTTATGGGATTAAAACAGTGCACTGTAAAAAAATGCCCCTCCCAAAACAAGAAAAAAAACTTACTTCAAGGCACTTTTAACCTGAAATAAGTGTAAAAATCTGCCAATAGAACAAGTGAACATTTGCTTGGTCAGATTTCTTGAAATAAGACATGATATTTAGAATATTGAGGTCTTAAAATTAGCAGGGAAAACTTATTTGAAGCTATATTTTAGCAGCATTGTCAAGCTGAGGTGTCTTAGAATAAACCAGACATGCTAAAGAATTAAATAGATTTTAGCTTTAATAAGTTTAATGTCAGCTTCTTAATTTGAGATGTATTCAACTTATTTTAGTTGTATTATCGTGGCTCTTCTCTAGATTTAAGACCATCTTGTACTTGAAATAAGATCACACAGATTAATTGAAGCATTCTGAGATATAATGTCTTCTCACAGTTGGCTAGAAATCCTAATATTTAGTGGTGTTTGACAGCATTTGAAGGTGTTGTGTTTTAGGTGAAGCCAGCTACACCCAAAAGGAGGTGTTTTAACTCAAAAGCAGACATTTGCTTCTTTTTTTTTTACACATTTTAGACATGCAGCTGTTTTCTGATATGAATTGATGATTTTCCAATAAAATGCATTTACTTTATTTCTTAAATCCAGATTATTTATCTGATACAAACAACAGCTCAGCTTGAAACATGTATGAAATGAAATGAACCTTGTTTCTGGTAAAATACAACTAAAACAAGATCATTTCAAGATTGTTTGACTTAACAAGATATTTAAGATGCGTTGTCTTAAAACACGTCCCTCCATCTGCTGAAATGTTACCTGGAAAGTGAATTTATCTTAAATCAAGTGGGTTGAGACAATTTGACTAAAAATAAGACGAATAAACTGGTGAGATGTGGAGTTTTTTGCGGTGTGTTTGCTAGTCTTAATACTAGCGATGCTTTCTTATCCCGAACTTAACACCTGTGCTAAGCTTGTTGTTCATATGCATTCACTCCATGTTTTCTTACTTATTATACAATAGAATGAGGTTGGATTACACTCATATTTTAGGTTTAGGCTAACAAAAAGCAAGAAAGACATCAAGATCTACTAGAATGTTAGCGTCATGTCTCTGTACATTTCTGTCCCGTGTTTCTTATGAGTATAATAACAAAAATGCAAATTCCTATCAGTTGTAAAGGTGATGAAGTAGTATTTTACTCCGTCAGTTGAACCCAAAACCCCGAAGGAAAGATGGGGGTAAGTGGTGTTGCTATTTTAAGTGTCTATATTTGCCTTTGCTAAGGTGCTGATGGGGGACTACAGCACTGAGTTTCGTCCGGTGGACAGTCCCCTGGAACATGTGGGCTACTGTCCACAGGTGAACCCACTGTGGCCCAGGATCACTCTGCAGGAGCATCTGGAGATCTACGCTGCCATCAAAGGTCTGAAAGGACAAGACGTACCGGGAATCATCAAACGGTCAGTCTCCAGGTTATTCACAGAAGCTGTCTGACCGTTGACAAAGTATTAAATACGCCCTCATTGTGACTTCAGAATCATTGGAGCTGAAGTATGCATGTAAAGGCTGCTGACAGCTGATGTTTGTTGTCCTCGTTGTTGTCAGTGTGGTGAACGCTCTGGAGCTGAAGGATCACTTGAACAAACAAGCCAAGACTCTGTCAGCAGGACTGAAGCGAAAGGTGAGAAAACTGTGCAGAACCTGAGCTCGCTCTGCTCACATTTTCCCCTCAGTCTGCCTGAGTGCTGTTGTTTCTCCACTTTACGGTAGAGTGTCCTGTAGAAACCCATTTGTATGAACAGTAAGCATCGTGATTTTGTTGTATTCTACTAAAACCTTACAACCTACATGACTGAAAAGACTCGGTTTAGGTTGCATCTCTCACTGTGAACAAAGCTTTTGTTTGCCGAAGTGGAATCTTGACATTTGTCTCCCCTCATAGAGTTATCATATTTGCCATAATTTTTCTTACTTTGCTTATTCATATAGTTTGTTTCTTTTGTTTGCAGCTGTGCTTTGCCCTGAGCATGATTGGGAATCCTCAGATCGTCTTACTGGACGAGCCGTCGTCGGGGATGGATCCCAAGTCTAAACAGCGCATGTGGTGAGATTATAACTACCGTAATTTCCGGGCTATTGAGCGCACCTGAATATAAGCCGCACCCACTAAATTTAAAATGAAAAAGAAAATTTTCCATACATAAGCCACACCTGACAATAAGCCGCAGGTGTCCATGTTGTAATAAGAGATATTTACACAGATTTTTAAAAACTTTTTATTAAATAAATGCTTTTTTCCAAACAGTGCCTGTAACATGGCATTAACAGTGCAGTAACACAGCAGTAATGTGGCTGATTAAAAGTCAGTCATCGCTGTCGTAACCTTCCTCCTGCGCACTAAAACCACTGAAGTCGTCTTCTTCGGTGTCGGAATAGAACAGCCTCAGAATTTCTTCATCACACACTTTTTCAGTCTCTCTTTCGTTGTCGTTCTCACCGTCACTTGCGTCTCGAAGCAAATCCGCGCTTGAATTAGTGTCGTCCTCCGCGATGAGGGTGTGTGCATGAAACGCAAAATAACTGATCTGAAGAATTTGGTGCGCGTAAATGATTTTATTCGAACAGTTTCATTGGTCCACTGTGACCTGTTCGGTAATTTCATTGGTCTGACGTGACCAGGCAAAAAAAAGGTTGTATTTCTATTTGTTCATTTTTTTCACTTAAAATTGAGATAAAGAGGCGGAAAGCATTTAATTTATGCATTTCGTTGACTCCACTCAATGCTTGTTTGTGCTTGAAGATGCATTGAAATACTCAACATCATGGTTCCTCTTAAATGGTAAACTGAATTCTATCTGTGCTTTCCAAAGCAGCGAGTAAAACACAGTTAAAAGCACATGCCACCAGTAAAACAGTTAATGTTTCCTATGTAGACAATGAGCTGTGGTCTTCGAGTGGCTAGTTCTCCTCTCATTATGCTCTTTTTCATTGTATTAAACTGTCTCAAACCTGTCTCCTCTTTTGTATAGGAGGGCCATTCGTGCTGCATTCAAGAACCGTCAGCGAGGAGCCGTCCTCACCACACACTACATGGAAGAGGCCGAGGCCGTGTGCGACCGCGTGGCCATCATGGTTTCTGGCCAGCTGAGGTTCGCGCCCGCTTCCGGCGGCGTTTTAGATCATTCTCACATCTCTAATTCCCACTGGACGCCGCTGCTTGACTCTCTGTCCGTCTTTCTCCGACAGATGCATCGGCTCCATCCAGCATTTGAAAGGGAAGTACGGTCGGGGCTACAGTCTGGAGGTGAAGCTCAGGGAGGAGCTGACGGGGCTCCAGCAGGTGGCGCTGCTGCACAAGGAGATCCTCCGAATCTTCCCTCACGCTGCCCGGCAGGAGAGGTGAGACCAAACACGAATCTAGGCGTGTTTCTAGTTTCTGCATCGGGGGAATCTCCTGTCTTTCATTGCTGCACAGCTGGCTAATAACAACATGAAGTGGATGTAAATGTCAGTTGGATAGAGGATGTCTGAGTCACAACAATGCTCCCCTGCCACTTGAGTGAAACAAAAATCCAGAATAAAAAGAGGAAGTGAAGCTACTGGAAGCCAAAATTCAACACGTGTAGACTGTTGCTCTGCTTTCTGTTGAAATAAAGAACCTTCCTCTTCATAGGAAAGTGTGCAAATATGACATTTAAATTCATTGTTTACTCCTATAAAAGTGTGTTCGCTCTTGTAGTCTTAATCTGTTGCTCTGTGGCAACTGAAATTTAAGAAATAGAAACAGGATAAGTCACAGAAGTTTGTAATTCTGTACACTGATGCGTTTCTCTGCAGCTTTGCCACTCTGATGGTTTATAAGATCCCCATGGAGGACGTCAAATCACTGGCCAAGTCCTTCTCTCAGTTAGAGAGTGGTGAGTCGGCGTCTTCTTCAGTATCTCACAAGCGCTCCAGCCACCTGAGACACACCTGCCGACTGATCTAATGTCATTTGAAATCTTTGTTTTTGTCTCCGTTCGTCTCCAGCCAAGCAAACCTTCAACTTCGAAGAGTACAACTTCTCCCAGTCGACTTTAGAGCAGGTAAAAAATACAAAAATGCACAGTCAAAATGCTGCTGAAACAATCGCTTTATAAAAATATTTATATCATTGCACTGCTGGTCAGAAGTAAGTCATCCAGGTATGTCACCTCTGAGCTTCGATCTTTTTGAGCAACTTTTTGGATGGAATTACTGGGTCATACTGTTTCCTCAGTAACTGATGGAACAGCGTCACGAAAAAATTATAAATTCTTATCTCCATTTTGTCAAAACGACTAAAGTTTATGTCCCGACTCTCAGCTTCGGCTGTCAGGCTTTTAAGGCAGGAGTTAAGATGCAAGTGTAAGTGTAAATGCAGGTAGAAGTCAGTCATTTAAACATGCTTTGTCCTTCCTCCTGCTGTGTTTTCAAGTTCACAAAAGATTTGGATCTCACAGTGAGACAGCACTAAGGTGTCTTTTTACCCTACATTAGAGTGATAGTCTATTACTTATCATAGAACTGGCTGGATAAGTGACCCTACTCGACCTTTACACCCTTTAAAGCCGTGGTTTTTTGTCGGCGTCGTCCTTCAGGTGGTGCAGCCCCTGTAATGGGACGCAGCTCCAGTATCTCATCATCCCCTCCCCTGCTTCTTCGTCCTCCAGGTGTTCATGGAGTTCGCCAAGGAGCAGGAGAACGAGGAGGACGAGCTCGGCTCCCTCAGCACGACCTTCCAGTGGCAGCGGCTGCGCCAGGACGGCTCCGTCTCAGTCAACCACACGGACAGCATCGTGCACCAGCTTTGAAGTGAGAGGAAGCGACCGGTCCGCCCCGGCCTGCCAGGCTTCAGCGTCCGAGGGCTCACGCCAGCTCCACGCCCGCTCCACGCAAAAACCCCGACGCCCACCGCCCTTTACAGTGAACGAGACGGACGACGGTGGGGGGGGCTCGCATACACCGAGACTGACTGTGTGTGTGTGTGTGTGTGTGTCCGGGCTCAGGGCTGCTCTGGCCTCTTTTTGTGGGTTTGAGGTGTGCATGTGTGTAACCCTCGTCCACTGGTGCTCCGTGTTCTCTGACCGACCGAGGGGCCTGCAGCCTCTCTCAACACGCTGATGCGACACTTTACTCCTCTTTCTAATGGTGTTTTTTTTAAAAATCTTCACAGGGAGTCAGTAAATGGGGGGGAAAAAAAGAAAACATATAAATAATATATGATATTTATGCTTTGTAGTCCTCTCCATGATCCGTTCTCCCCAGCAGGAGGCGTTACAGTGGGTGTGTTTGCTCGTCTCTTCGGATGTTTTCGTCTGTTGTGTTCGTGACACCGTTTTTTTTTTTGTTTTTTTTTTTAAAAGCACTACCAGAACTGGAATCCATCCATGATCGTACCAAAGCAGCACATCTCTGAACCACACACTACCACACCTCCTCACATATTGACACTGAGAAGTACCTTTTTTTTTTGTTTTTTAGTGTCGGTAGCATGTGCATAAATAGTTCTATTGTCGACGCGGGACAGCGGAGTTAGCCCCTCGATGCTAACACGCTGGAGAAGAGATGCTCTCCACAGCGTCTTTGGACCTTTAAAAAGAAAAAAACACTTAGGTAGAAGAAAAGAATCGTCTCTCCTCGTTTTACACATCTTAACATCCAGACCCACACTGAAGCTACATTCGTTAGAGCTGAGGGTTCGAGACAGATGTTGGAATGAGGGTTTCGGATAGAAGAAATTAGCCCCCGCCGTGGCCTTCCCCTCTTTAGCGTAGAACTAGAACCCATAGTTTGGGGGATCGTAGAGTAGAATATGCACACCAGTACATGTAGCACACCGCCCTCGTCAGATGTTAGCCAGGGCCGACCGCCTCAGACGTTGGGGGGGTGAAGCTGGAGGCCGGATCCAGAAGGGGCTCGTTCTTCGTCTCCCAGCCAGGCTTTACGAGGACTTTTGATAACAGATTCTGAATGTACGTCGGGCCTCCGGTGAGAGGAGGGTTTGTAAACTCGGTGACTCCTGCCGTCACTCGGTTTCACTCTGGTGCCACTTTTGATCACGCAGCTGTGTTTAGTCGACTCTTACCTAGCTTATTTGATGTGTGTGTGTGCGCGTGTGTGTGTGTGTTTATCGTGCTGTATATACTCCGTGTAGCTGCGGCTGTTTCTGCATAATCAAATATTTGTACAAGCAGGTGCGTTGTTGGTGCGATACCTATCAGCAAACCGATAAATTGTAATTTTCTCATGACATTCAGGTGAGCGGATGTTTGGTTAAAGGGAATTTTAGAGAAGAACTTTCGCGTGACTCTGCTGGGTTTACTTTGTGAATCGTTTATCGACCTGGGAGGGCGCCGACTGAGCAGCTTCCGCCGGTTGAGAGCCTTACTGTGTGGCAGCTGGTCCAGTCAGGGGTGGACAAAACAACCAAACCCTGACGCATCATCTCAGCATTGTGAGCGTGCGTTGCTTTGCGATGTTATTAAATTGAATTACAGGTTTGTCGTCCACCTCTGCGGGATATAAAATCTCCTGCTTGTCATTTACCAGCCTTGGAGCAGAAGCTGACTCTTAATTTTGAAGACAGCCGAAGGTTTTGATAACGAATTATATTGATATTTATTTTCTCGGCACGGATCCTTCATAGTTGTGGGTTGTTTTTTTTTCCGTTTGTGCACAAGGTGTCGGGGATGAGTTACCTTCATGTGTTCATGCAGTAGCTTCCACTAATCTGCAGCAGATTTTATTTGCAGTTTTTCTTTTACGCACGGTGTCGTGGAGTGAGAGCTGAGTTAGCGAGGTTTATGAAGTGTTTGAACAAGCCGACACACGCATCACACACACTAAACACTCGAATACACCTTTACTTGAGATGGTGAGTGGGAGGTTTCGCTCAAGAGCCGCGTCATCGGACGTCCTTTTAAATGTGAAAACCCTGTTGATATTTTTTGGTCTTCTTGCACACATGTAGCCTTCCTTGTTCCCTCAGAGTGAAAAACACTGGCTCGGCACGCGCGCTGAGTATACTTCGGAGTGCCGCTTACGCACCACCGTTCGCATGCGTTTCTTTCATGCTCGTTTTCCCAAGTGCGACGCCGGATATTTGCGAAACAAAGTGTTGGATTTCCTGAAGCATTTATGTGCGTTCGGTCAGTTTCAGTGACATGTAGCCATCCAGAGAACATCTGCTTCTTTTGCGCCTCTCTAAGCCCCGCTCCCGCGACAGAAAGCGTCACATCCGGTTAGAAATATCCCGCGGCTCTGTGGAAGGTGGAGCGTCCGGACAGATTGGCCATCGACGGGCTCCGTTTCATTTTTCCTGGTGGTGGTAGAATTGCACTATTTCTGGGAAGTTTTCTAACCTTTCTTTCTATTATGCAATCTTTGTAAGATTACCTGTGCACTGATTTTATTTTTTAAAGACTGTGGTTTAGCCGTGTGCTGTGTTTTCCTCCTGTGCCGCCCCCCCCCCTCCCCTCCCCCATGTCTGAATGGACACTCTGTCGTCTCCGCGCGACCTTTTCATGATTAAATGTTAATCCGAATCATTTCTTGGCCTTTTTGCTTCGTTTGATACGACTTCGCCTGGAAACACAGTTTGGTTTAACCTGAGCAAAAGTAGGACGCAGTGACCAGAAGATTTCTTTGGAGAACCAGAGAGGTCTTATTTAATTACTCTGCTGTGAAGAAATGACGGGAAGGGAACTCCGGTCTTACATGCTTTATTTTATTTTTATTTTAATCCCTTGTATCCGTTTGCCTTGTAAAGTTTGCAGTAAACCATGTAACACCTCCACGGCTGCAGCACAAAGCATGAGGGTTACACCATCTTATGTACCAAAGGAATTCATCTTATTTAATGGAACATGCAGCTGTTCATAGCCAGATCTACTCGTTGGGTGGTGATATTGATCAACTTACTGACTCATTTTCTACGACTTCTGCTGCAGCAGCTGGGTTTCAGTGTGATCCTCATATCGCTTTAGGGTTAGAGTTGGTTCTTCTTGTGAGGAATGTGGCTGGTGTCAGATTACAAAAACATACATCCTGGAAGTTCACTTCAGTTCAGTTCTATTTGTATAGTGCATATTTACAACATAAGTCATCTCATAGCGCTAAACGTAGTAAGGAAGAACAGGAAACAGAAAACACAACAATCCAAAGTTGCTTTTGGATTCCCTCTGAGCAGCAGTCAGCGACGGTGGAAAGGAACCAAAAACCCCCTATGATAGAGAAGGGGGACAAAACCTCCGACAGAACCAGGCTCAGGGAAGGCGGACATCTGCCTCGACTGGTTGGGTTGGGAGTGGGGATGAAGAGGGAGGGAGCAGGAGAGGTTGGGGTGTGGATGGGAGGACAGCGGCTGCAGATCCGGAGACATCCACGGAAAGAACAAGCAGGACCCAGAACCTCAGGAGGAAACATAGGTTAGTCATATGTAATGGTGATATATGACAGTACAGAGTAGAGGAGAGGAGCCCAGTGCATCATGGGAGTCCCCCAGCAGTCTAAACCTATAGCAGCATAACTAAGGGACAGCTCAGGTGATCCTGAGCAGCCCTAACTATAAGACTTGTCAAATAGGAAAGTTTTAAGCTTAATCTTAAAGTAGAGAGGGTGTCTGCCTCCTGAACCAAAACTAGGAGCTGATTCCACAACAGAGGAGCCTGATAACTGAAGGCTCTGGGAACCACAAGTAAACCTGCAGTCTGAGAGAGAAGGGCTCTGTTAGGATGATAAGGTACAATAAGGTCTTTAAGGTAAGATGGAGCTGGTCATTAACAGTTTATATGGTAGAAGAAGGATTTTAAAGTCTATCCTGGATTTTACAGGGAGCCAATGAAGAGAAGCTGATCCAGGAGAAACCTGATCACTGGTACTGGTTCCTGTCAGAACTCTGGCTGCAGCATTTTGGACCAGCTGGAGGTTTCTGAGAGAGTTACTGGGACATCCTGATAATAAAGAATTACAATAGTCCAGCCTGGAGGTTACAAAGGCATGGACTAGTTTCTCAGCTTCACTCTGGGACCAGATGTTCCTGAGTTTGACAATATTAGTAGATGAGAGAATGCTGCCCTACAGACTGGTTTATATGATATGTGAGGATGTTGAACTTCGTAGTACAGGCCTTTGTAATGTCTTTCAAACTGAGCTTTACAAAATGAATAATTCACATTAATACCAGCTTGAAAAGGTGTCATGTCATCCTCACCTGGATGACGTTACTGCATCATTATACATGTCACGTTTTTATATGTGAATAAATATGTATGTGTTAATATCCACAGGGGTTCCACATGACTGTTACGATCCACTTTTATATTTGAGAAAAAGACAACTATTTTAATTTTTTTTAGAAGTAGAAGCAAAACAGGTTTTATCTAAAAAGGAACCAGTTTTTTTTATGTAGCTCATTTAAAACAACACACAAAAAAGGTTTTCCAGTAAAAAACAACCAAATCCCATTGGCGTTATGAATCAAGCTAACACGTTTAAATGTTTGAGTTGAGACCCGACAGTGTTATTTATGATTTTACCTCAGTAATTTACATTTTAGGGATTAAAACCCTACAAAAATTATATAAAATGCTACTTTAGCTGACTAAAATACAATAAGGCTGAACCCCTACAGTGTTATTAGTTATTGAGAATGACTTAACTAGTGTAAATATTAAGGTTAGGACCCTACAGTATTATTGATTATGAAGATTAGCTCATTTAGAGATCAACTTTTGACTCTACAAAAAATATACACGAGCTTTGTTTTTATTTATTTATTTATTTTTTTTTAATAAAACAGAATAACACTTAAAACTAGTATCCTTAAATAAAATAAATTTTTTAAAAATACGAATAATAAAATAAAAAGCATTGGAAATCCGTTTAGAAGTGATCAGACAAAGTGATTATTTAAAAAAGAGCAAAAAATAAATGGATTTTGAATCGGTGGTTTCCATGGAGACGGAGGGTAAAGGTGTCTGCGCAGGTGCCTGTTTAAAACCGTGACGACACGTCGATAGATCTGTTCGGATTACAGGAAGGTCTCACAGCTTCTATCAGCTCCTGGAATGCATCCATCGATCAGCTCACTCCGCTCCGATCGGCTGATCGGCTGCGATCGATCCGCTGGATTCTGCGCAGGCGCGGTTCGCCCCGGACGAGCCTCGGGTTAGTTTTTCCAACAAGAGAAGCAGCTCGGACATTATGAGCGAACATGATCGACAGCGGCGGACTGGAAGTGTGAGTCTGGAGGAGAAAGTGCGGATGAAGCGCCTCCATGAGCCGCAGGACGTTGTTCTGGAGCAAACCTCCGGTAAGAAGAAGCACAGGGTGAAGCTGAGCTGCTAACTGCTAGCTGGGAGGCTAAAGCTGGATGTCTGACAGATGTTGAACCGGTGTTTGAAGCTCAGCTGGGTTGAGATGAACTGGAGGTGTCTGAGACGATCTGATCCTCGTCTTTTAAAGATCAGCAGCAGACACTGAAAGCTGCATGAGCTGGACAGGATCCAGCAGCCTGCAGCCAGAAACGCCCAAAAACAGTCAGAGCTGGTGCAGAAAATGACATCAGACACATGCATCGGTTTATGCACAGCCTCCAGGAGCTTTGATGGTGATAAGATATCCTGTTGAGATGCTGGACGTGGTTCATGGTTCAGAGGCGTCGCTGGGATGTCGACATATTTGAGCGTCAGGACAGAAATCTTTGCATTTTAACCTGATGATCGCACGATCTTCAGGTTATTCTAGGGGAGGATTGTCCTAAAATGTGAGATACTATGACCAGAGTGAGCTCAGTCACAGCGTCCGACAATTCATATTCACTGCAACATGTAACAGCTTTAAGAATGTGCAGTTATCAAGCTGAACCAGATTATCTCTAAAGCCCTTTTCACACATGGGATATGTCACTTTGCTGGCTTCCTGTTTGCACCAGTATCTAGTGTCTTGTCTGACTTCACTTTATTATTATTATTATTATTGTTCAGACATGGTTCAATTTTCTCAAAAACAAACTGATGTCATCCTTTGCAGAATTAGACAGTGCCCCAAGTGATGTGTAATGCATAATAATACAACAAGCTAAAGGCTAATAATCTAAACTAATACCAGCTTGTCAAAGAGTCCAAATGACTAAGTTTACTGAAGTTTTACTCAACCCTGAAAATTCTGTCCATGCACCAGTGAAAGAACAGTTCATCCTGTCTCCATGTCGGGGATAACTCATAATTATAGCTGGTTAATGACGTTACTGCTGTTGCTTTGGTTGCGGGTGTGAACCTGTCTGTCAGTTGGCATCGATGTGCTTTCTTTGCCCCAGAAAACAACGACAACGACAGCAGCCTACCGCTCTGACAATGAAGCTGAAAGTTTTGCCAAGATGTCGGATTGTTCCGTAAAGCGGCTCTGCTACTTTTTATTCAATGGATTGTCCGTTTTGATCGCAGCGCTCGTCTCCCTGGTGCAGAGGTCCACCACAAAAACTCCACTCAACTGTTCTGAGGGAAACTAAAGTCAAATACTTCTCTTACTTACTTGTCTCATTTTTGTCAGTTTTCTAGAAAAGAGCCACTAACGTTTTTAGTTATATTTAAAATAATAATAAAACTTGTAAAGATATGTGTAAATTAAAAAAGTCACAGTTGTTCAAAATGTACATGTGTGTTTCAGTGTCCCCTGCAGATGTTCAGCAGCTGTTGGTCCAAGAAGATACAGAACTGCTCCACATAAAGGAGGAACAGGAGGAACTGTGGACTAATCCAAAGGGAGAGCAGCTTGATGAGCAGGAGGAGACTGACATCACCAGGTTACCATTCACTGCTGTTCCTGTGAGGAGTGATGATGAAGAGAAACACCAGTCCTCACAACTTCATCAGAGCCAAAGTGAAGACCACAGAGAGGCAGAGCGTTCAACTAGCAGCTCAGCAAAACAGATGATGGCAGAAACTGATGGAGACGACAATGGAGGGCCTGGACCATCCCAGAACCCACATCCAAATACTCATTCACAAACAAGTACTGAGGAAAAATATTTAGACTCTTTTGAAACTGAAGTCAGCGATGAGGAGGAGGAGGAGGATGACAATGATGAGGATTGGCAGGAACCTTTTTCAGATTTTGGACCTGAGAGTGAAGACAGTAACAATGATTGGAAGGAGACCAGAACACCTGAATCAGGTGTAAATAGTGATGTGGAATGTGACACTGACAAAAAATCCTTTACCTGCTCTGACTGTGGTAAACAATTTCTCCACAAACGTTCTCTTCGGAGACATATTCTCCAGTCTTCCAGCTGTTCACTTAATAATCAGTGTTTTGAAGTTAAGCAAAATTCACAAGTGAGAGTCCACAAAGGAGAGAAACCATTTGGTTGCAATATATGTGAAAAAAGATTTAGAAATCAGTATAATCTTAATAGACATACAAGAGTCCACACAGGAGAGAAGCCATTCGGTTGTGGTGTTTGTAGCAAGAGATTTTCACAGCCAGCGGATCTGAAGAGACACACAAGAGTCCACACAGGAGAAAAACCATTTGGCTGTGATATTTGTGGTAAAAAATTTAACCAGAAGATCCATATTAAGAGACACATGAGAGTTCACACAGGAGAGAAACCATTTGGTTGTGACATCTGTGGCAAGAGATTTATGTGGAAGGTATACTTTAAGACTCACATGAGAATTCATGCTGGAGAGAAACCATTTGGTTGTAATGTTTGTAGCAAAAGATTTTCACAATCAGGGGATCTGGACAGACATGTGAAAGTCCACACAGGAGAGAAACCATTTGGCTGTGATGTTTGTGGTAAAAGATTTAACCAGAGGATACATCTGAAGAAACACATTAGAGTCCACACAGGAGAGAGACCATTTAGTTGTGAAGTTTGCAATAAAAGATTTTCACAAACAGGGGATCTAAAGAGGCACCTGAGAGTCCACACAGGGGAGAAACCATTTGGCTGTGATGTATGTGGGAAAAGGTTTACAGTACAGGAAAGTCTGAAGAGACACATGGGAGTCCACACAAGAGAGAAACCATTTGGCTGCGATGTTTGTGGACAAAGATTTAGCCAAATTGCACATCTTAACACACACACAAGAGTCCATACAGGAGAGAAACCATTTGGTTGTGGTGTTTGTACAAAAAGATTTGTACAACCAGGGGATTTGAAGAAGCACATGATAGTCCACACAGGAGAGAAACCATTCAGCTGTGATGTTTGTGGACAACGGTTCAAACGAAATGCGCATCTGAAGACACACACCAGAGTCCACACTGGAGAGAAACCATATGGTTGCAGTGCTTGTAGTAAAAGATTTTCACAACCAGGTGATCTGAAAAAACACATGAGAGTCCACACAGGGGAGAAACCATTTCATTGTGACACATGTGAGAAAACATTTTCCCGTCAGGAAAGTTTGAAGAGACACATGAGAGTACATGGAAGAGAGACAGTGTTTGATTGTGGTGATGGCGTTACATCACAAGGAAATCTAATGAGACATGTGGAGGCTGTTGCTCTGTCCCTTAACTTTCTACCAGCTACATGCGAACCAGAAAAAAAACAAGAGACTGAACTCCTTGGTGCCTGTCAGCCACAGGGTGTTTGTATCAACCAAAATGCTGGTAAGAATAATAAGATTTGTACAAATGTGGGGTGTTTCTCTAAGTGGAAACAGTTCAGACGTTGACATTGATATGCAGACATTTACATTAACTGGTGATGTTTGTTTATTGATCATTTTACAGACCTGTATTGTGTAAACACAGTAACATTTAAAAACTACTGTGGGTTCATCAGATTCCAGAGATTTATCTCAGTCCCTGCTTCTGTATTCTCTGCTATTCGCTCACTCTGTACTTCTTACTAAATTGTGGCTCCAAGTCTTGGTCAGTTAGTCGGAGACTACGACCAGCTCACCAACATTATCTGATTAACTTGATGTTACTTCGTTTAGGTTTCGTGGAGCAAAAACAATAATTTTGTTTGCATAACAATTATGTTCACTAGTTTTAGCACTTTGAAGTATAGTTTTCAATCAAGAATCTAATCTGAATTGAATCATGAGCTTGCTAAATATTTACACCTCTAATAACTTTGATTCATTCCTATTCATTTTGTAATTTTTCTTTACTTTTTTTTAGAAAAGGGTTGCAAACTTTTATAGTATTATTTGAAATATTGTTAAAACTTCTGAGAATATCTGTATGAATGCAAACTGTCCATAATACACACATATGTTTCAGTGTCCCCAGCAGATGTCCAGCAGCTGTCAGTGATTAAAGAAGAGGCCCCCCATGAATGGAGCCCCAGTCTGGAACAGCAGGACCCAGAGCCCATTCACATAAAAGAGGAACAGGATGACGGTGATAACATAAAGGAGGAACAGGAGGTGATTGATAACATAAAGGAGGAACAGGAGGAACTGTGGACCAGTCAGGAGGGAGAGCAGCGTAATGGGCAGGAAGAGACTGATATCACCCAGTTTCCTTTCACCACTGTTCTTGTGAAGAGTGAAGATGACGATGACCAGCTTCATCAGAGCCAAACTGAAGACAACAGAGAGGCAGGGCCTGCAACCAGCAGCTCAGCGAAACAGATGAAAACAGAAACTGATGAAGAGAACTGTGAAGAACCACAACCAGCCAGAAACCTAAATCCAAATACTCATTTAGAATTAAATGCTGATAAAAAGACTTTGGGGTCTTCTGAGACTGAAGTCAGTGATGAGGATGCCGACAATTATAAGAAGGAAGATGAGTGGCAGGAAATTTTGTCAGATACCGGAACTGAAACCAAAGACAGGGACAATGAATTGGGTGTCAACAGTGATGTGGATTGTGACACTGACAAAAAAGCCTTTAGCTGTTCTAAGTGTGATAAACAATTTTGCTACAAGCAGTCTCTTCAAAGACACATGAAATTTCATTTAGGTAAAAGCTCCTCCAGCTGTTTGGTAAATAAGAAATGCATTAAGGCACAGCTAAATATACACTCACAGATGAGAGTCCACACAGAAGAGAAACCATTTGGTTGTAATTTTTGTGAAAAAAGATTTAGGAGTCAGTATAACCTTAATAGACACACAAGAGTCCACACAGGAGAAAAACCATTTGGTTGTGGTGTTTGTAGCAAAAGATTCTCACAACCAGGGGATCTGGAGAGACACACAAAAGTCCACACAGGAGAGCGGCCATTTGTCTGTGATGTCTGTGGTAAAACATTTAGCCAGAAGATACATCTTAATAAACACATGAGAGTCCACACAAGAGAGAAACCCTTTGGTTGTGGAGTCTGTAGTAAAAGATTTTTACAGCCAGAGAATTTGAAAAAGCACATGAGAGTACACACCGGAGAGAAACCATTTGGTTGTGATGTTTGCGGACAAAGATATAAGCGAAATGCACATCTTAAGTCACACACAAGAGTCCACACAGGAGAGAAACCATTTGGTTGTGGTGTTTGTAGTAAGCGATTTTCACAACTGGGGGATCTGAAGAAACACCAGAGAGTCCACACAGGGGAGAAACCATTTGGCTGCGATGTGTGTGGGAAAAAATTTTCACGAAAGGAAAGTCTGAAAAGACACAGGAGAGTACATTTAGGAGAGACAATATTTGACTGTGGTGAAAGATTTACATCACAAGGAGATCTGAGGCAATATGAGGGGACTGTTGCTCTGTCACTTAACATCTCACCAGCCCAAAGTAAACCAGAAGGAGAACGGGATGCTGAACGCCTTGGTGCTCATCAGCAGGATACCATTATCAACCAAAATACAGGTAAGAATGATCAGATTTAGTGTGGAGTGTTTTCCCAGGTACACATTAAGTCACAGCTGTCTGTAATGTATATGTGTGTTTCAGTGTTGCCTGCAGATGTCCTGCAGGTGTTGGTGATCAAGGAAGAAGTTCCTCATGAATGGAGCCCTAGCCTGAACCAGCAGGACCCAGAGCCCCTCCAAATAAAGGAGGAACAGGAGGAACTGTGGAGCAGTCAGGAGGGAGAGATGCTTAATAGCAAGGAGGAGACTGATATCACCAGGTTCCCATTCACTGTTGTTCCTGCGAAGAGTGACAATGATGGAGAGAAAGATGACACCTCACAGCTTCATCAGAGCAAAATCGAAGACATCAGAGGGACAAAACCTCCGACCAGCAGCTCAGCTAAACAGATGATAACAGAAAGTGATGAAGAGGACTGTGTCAGGAATCTGATACCAATTAGTCATTCACAACCCAGCACTGTGGAAAAGCCTTCATACTCTCTTGAGATTGAAGTCAGTGATGAGGATGGTGGGGGTGATGTTGAAGAAGATGATGAGGACTGGCAAGAACCTTTGTCAGACTCCAGTCCTGACAGTGAAAACAGTGACAATAGTTGGAAAGACACCAGAGTACCTGAGTCAAGTGTAAATAGTGATGTGGAATGTAACACTGAGAAAAAATCCTTTAGCTGCTCTGAGTGTGGGAAACAATTTCTCTACAGGGGGTCTCTTCAGAAACACATGATGTGTCATTTAGGAAAAAGCTCTTCCAGCTTTTATACAGTGGAAGAAACTATAGATTCAGAAATGAGAGTCCAGAAAGGAGAGAAGCCATTTGGCTGTGATGTTTGTGGAAAAAGACTTAAGTATCAGCATAATCTTAAGACACACATGACAGTTCACACAGAAGAGAAACTATTTGGTTGTGATGTTTGTGGACAAAGATTTTCCCGAAACACATACCTTGAGACACACATGAGTGTCCACACAGGAGAGAAACCTTTTAGTTGTGACATGTGTGAGAAAAGATTCAGAAATCAGTATTACCTGAATAGACACACAAGTGTTCACACAGGAGAGAAAGAGAAACCATTTAATTGTAGTGTTTGTGGTAAAAGATTTATGGGGAAGACTAGCTTTAAGACTCACATGAGAATCCACACTGGAGAGAAGCCATTTGATTGTGGTTTTTGTGGTAAAAGATTTAACCAGAAGATACATCTCAAGAAACACATCAGAATTCACACTGGAGAGAGACCATTTGGCTGTGATATTTGCGGACAGAGATTTAACAGAAATGCACATCTGAAGACACACATTCGAGTCCATACAGGAGAGAAACCATATATTTGTGATATTTGTAATAAAAGGTTTTCACAACCAGGAGATCTAAATAGACACACAAAACTCCACACAGGAGACAAACCATTTAGCTGTGGTGTGTGTAGCAAAAGATTCTCACAACCAGGAGATCTGAAGAGACACACAAAACTTCACACAGGAGAGAATCCCTTTAATTGCAATGTGTGTGGTAAGAGATTTTTGGGAAAGACACATTTTAAGAATCACATGAGAATTCATACTGGAGAGAAACCATTTGGTTGTGGTGTTTGTGGTAAAAGATTTTCGCAACCAGGGGATCTGAAGAGACATGCAAGAATCCATACTGGAGAGAAACCATTTGGTTGTGATGTTTGTGGTGAAAGATTTAGCCTAGAAGGAAATCTAAAGAGACATATGAGACTCCACGCACGAGAGGCCTCATTTGGGTGTTGTAATAATCTTACATCACAGGGAAATCTGGATGGACGTGTGGAGGCTGTTGCTCTGTCACTTAAGATCCCTCTAGCCCCAGTTAAACCAGAAGTCACAGGAGTTTAACAGGTAACGGAGTCCTAAACTGGCCTGATAACTGTATCAAAACAAGCACAATTTTATTAAATTTGCACTTAAATCAGCTGTTTGAGCCACCCTACATAGGTGTATCACAGAATCTCATCATTACCTTGTATGCTGGGTGTAGGTGAGACTTACTTCCCAGCATGCACTGGAGCGGAAGAATTTTCTTTGTTATCATTGTGCTAACTGTTACTGTTGTTATTGTAACTTGCAATGTTCTCTACAGTCTTTCCACAGTTCTTCACAATTTGCATGCTCTTGTACAGTTAATCATTACAAGTGATGTATTACACCGCCAGTGTTACATGTGCGATTATTAAGACTGTCAGTAACAGTTATCTGATGACTTGATGCAATACTTACTCAATTTCATTATATCAATAAATCAAATCAAGTGAGAAACCATCTCCCTGCGCAGTGTTTCTTATCTGAATATCTTATCTTGACTAAACATATGTAATTGCACTTGTACGAGTGAACTTTCAGTACGATGCGATACAATTATTTCAGTCGTATCATTTGTTCCCTTCCCTTCCCGTAACATATACATTCTTTTCCCACAGTAAAAGTGAAGTAGAAACCAATCTGATCCATACACTGGTGTTCAAAGAAAGTGCATTGCCTCGAAATTTCAGATTTCTGAAGTTTCATGGTGGTGTGTCTATTAGTGACTTGCATCACAAATAGAAAATATAGGTGAAATATTAATTAAAAACAATAGTTGAGATAAAACTAACTAATATCTTATAAGTGCTTTCAAAATATTTCAAAATAAGCATTTGTAGTCGTCATACACCAGTGTTAGTAAACACAACAGTTATGGCTTAGATGTCATCTTTTTAAATGAAAAACAAAATGAAACATTTACCAGGCAACATCCTAACAAACTCTATAAGAAATACCGCCATCTACTTAGATTAATCAGACAACAGTTACGATTTTAAGTGGTGATGCTCTTTCTTAGAACACCAGCCTGCAATTTTTCCTTAAGAAACAGTTGTTGCTACCACTATCTGAGGAGCACCATTAATGCCTCAGCCAGAGAGCAAAAACTGGAGCAGCTACTCGGCTACAATCATTCCCTGAGCCACATCATGCATAACCCACACTCACTGTTCTTATTGGAAGCACACACTAAATGCAACGGAAATAGCCTGTCCCAATTGCAATTTAACTCAGTTGCACTGTATATAGGTTAAGGCATTGTTTACATTTTATTTTGAGGAGCTGTAATGAGTCTCGATAAGCAAAACAGTTCTTGAAAGTTGGTGTGTTGTGTTGGCGAAGACAAATAAATAGTCCCTGTTCATGTCGTGTTTCTACGGGTTCCTCCTGCATTCTTCACATGTGTAACGGTTACCACAGATAAATGTTAGCATCCGACACATAGCTAACCATAGCAACAACGGTCTCTTTTCTACCTTTTATTTTTGTGTTTACTTCTGCTACTTTATTGTAACAATAGCAGAGTCTAATCCAGTCCTTTTAGAGCAGCATTTTGTAGCAGCATTTGAAAAATTAAGCTGATTGTTGCAAGACAATAGCCCAATACGTGCTATTCATCTGCTAATCAAGCAAGTAGGTAAACTTAGAATAATGCTGACACATTTATAGAGGCAAATTTATTAAGACAAATGCATTTAACTGACATGACTAATAGTGCAGACAGCTTGCAGTAAATATATAGTAGGTGTTTCTGTTTAGAAACTAGTGCAAGTGAAATTTATGAACTGATGAGCAAAATCAAAATTAATCTTTCTTCTCCAAATTCTGGACTCCGAATTTGGAGACAAGTTTTAAGAATGGTTCGGTTCCCAAAGTCCAACCTTGCTCAAGTATAAGATATTATCACTGTGGGATTCTTAGTACAATTTCACTTTTCAAAATACTGAAAACATTTTTCGAGTTCACCAACAAATAAGGCCGACAACTTATTCATGACAATTAAAAAAAAGTCTAATAGGCAATGGGAACGTGGGAACCAAAAACTACATGTGACTTAAAAGAAGGATAAATTCAGTACCATCAAATCACATTAAATTAAACCAAGTTGAACACTTGAAAGTCAGCAGCCTCCCAGGTGGGAAAGGGAGACATCATGGAAGGAAACAAGCTCATAGAGACCCCCAAGTTGAGCATCTCTTAATGATGTAAGTGGAGCCAAGAGCTGACTTGAAGAGGGAAGCAGAAGACAGGCAAAACTAACCAGTACTGATTAACCAGTACATGGTCGACACAACTAATAATGAATGGAGCATGAAACAGAAGGATCCCAGCACCCAAAACCAGTCATATGTGGATGTCAGAGAACAACCACCAGGGGATGCAGAAATGTTCTATTAAGCATCTTTCCACCAACACCTGGCCAACAAACACAAAAACGGAGACTTCTCCCATTATCATATAAAAATGCAGCATGTATATATGCATGAATCAAAACAATTAAATAAACCTTTAACTTTTTGTTTTGGTGCTTGGTAAAGAATTGTGTAATTCTGTTTTGAAGGTTGCAATATAAATAATATTTATTTTTTCATTACAGGACAAATTTTATGGCAACAGATATTCAATTATGATTTACAGAGTCCATTAGTGAAACAAAAACAACAACAAAGACAATAAATCCATCCAAGTTTTCATAAAATTCTGACTTCATTCATAGATTCATTCTCTAATGAGGAAGCAGTGGTCATATGCATTCCTTCTACCCCTGTGTGATTTCGCAAGTGTCTATTCAAACTCCCTTGCTGTGTAAATGTTTTACCACAAACATTACAAACAAATGGTTTCTCTCCCGTGTGGCTTCTCATGTGTCTCTTCAAACTTCCTTGTTGAGTAAATCGTGTTCCACAAACACCACAATTGAACCGTTTCTCTCCGGTGTGAGCTCTGATGTGTATCTTCAGATCGTGGTGATGGACAAAATTTTTCCCACACAGGTCACAACTATATGGTTTCTCTCCTGTGTGTACTCGCATATGTCTCTTCACAACCCCCTGCTGAGTGAACCTTTTTCCACAAAAATCACAACCAAATGGCTTCTCCCCTGAGTGGACTCTCATGTGTCTCTTTAGAACCCCCTGTTGTGTAAATCTTTTAGCACAAACATGACAACTGTATGGTTTCTCGCCTGTGTGAACCCTCATGTGTCGCTTCAGATTTTTCTGCTGTGTAAAACTTTCACTACAAATACCACAAACAAACTGCTTCTGCCCTATATGATTTTTGATGTGTGATTTAAAACGATAATGATGTCTAATTTGTTTTACCAAAACATCACAGTCAAATGATTTCTCTCCTGTGTGGCTTCTCAGCAATGAATCAACATTTTGCTTTACATTAACTAAACATGTCACATGTCTCTGAAGAGAATGCTTGCTTTTAAGAGATTTCGAAGTATTTGCACCTGTCTCACATACCCAGTGACTATTTTCACCGTCGTCAGTTGCAGGTCCAGAATCTGAGAAAAGTTCCTGCCCATCATCCACATCATCCTCGTTACAATCACCATCACCAACATCATCATCATCATCACCATCACTGACTTCAGTCTCAGAAGAGTCCTTTTCATCAGTATTTGGTTCGAAATGTCCATTTGAAACTGGGCTCCTGGCTGGTTCTGGTCCTCCACAGTACTTTCCATTACTTTCTCTTTTCATCTGTTTAGCTGAGCTGTTGGTTGAAAGATCTGCCTCACTGTTGTCTTTGCTTTGGCTCTGATGAAGTTGTGAGGACTGAGGTTTCCCTTCATCATCTTCACTCTTCATAGAAACAGCAGTCAATGTAAGCCTAGTGATATCAGTCTCTTTCTGTCCATTAAGCTGCTCTCCCTCCGAACTGGTCCACAGTTCCTCCTGTTCCTCCTTTATTTGGAGGGGCTCTGGGTCCTGCTGGTCCAGACTGGCACTCCATTCAATGGGAACCTCTTCTTTAATAACCAACAGCTGCTGGACATCTGCAGGCAACACTGAAACACACATGTATATTATAGACAACTGTGATTTTACATGTATTGACACAGATTTCACCATTTCTTACATTATTTAAAGCATTACTCAAGTAGGTGGTCCTTTCCAAGAAAATCAATGACACCTTTTAAAATGATTAATAACTAAGCAGTTTGTGAGAGATGGACATATCAGGCAAGCTTGATTCTCACTTGAGAGTAAAGCGTTAATGTGCTTAAACCACAGATTACTATTTTTATTTAGCCGTTTTCTACTGGAAACAGTCCACATTAAAACAGATTATTCTTACCAGCAGTTTGGTTGATACTATCCTGTGACTGATGGACACCAGGGCATTCAGTCTCCAGTTTTTCTTCAGGTTTAAGTATAGCTAGTGGGGATTTAGGTGATGGAGCAACGGGTTCCATGTGTCTCTCCAGACTTTCCTTATATGCAAGTCTTTCACCACCATCAACTGGTTTCTCCCCTGTGTGAACGCTCATGTGTCTCTTCATATGAAATTTGTGACTAAATCCTTTGCCACAAACAGTACATTTAAATGGTTTTTCTCCAGTGTGGGCTCGCATGTGAGGCTTCAGATCCTCAGGTCGTGAAAATCCTTTACTACAAACATTACAAGCAAATGGTTTCTCTCCTGTGTGAACTCTTTTGTGTCTATTAAGGTTATACTGCCGTGTAAATCTTTGTCCACAAAAATCACACTCATACAGTTTCTTTCCTGTGTGGTCTCTTATATATGAATCAACATTTTGCCTCACTTCCAAACATTTCTTATAAACTGAACAGCTGGACAAACTTTTTCCTGAACGACATTTCATGTGTCTCCAAAGAGAACGCTTGTGGAGAAATTGTTTGCCACACTCGGAGCAGCCAAAGGTTTTTCTGTCAGTGTTAGATCCCACATCAGTTACACCTGACCGAATTGCCCCATTGTCACCATCTTTAGTTTCAGGTCCAAAATCTGACAAAGGTTCCTGCCAATCATCATCCTCCAGCTCCTCCTCCTCCTCCTCCTCATCATCATCATCATTATTCATCTCAGAAGAGTTTGAAGACTTGCCATCAGTATTTGGTTGTATATGACTATTTGTGTTGGGTTTTTCGCCTGTTTTCTGTCCTCCACAGTCCACTCCATCACTTTCTGTTTTTATCTGTTTTGCTGAGCTGCTGGTTGCAGGCTCTTCCTCTCTGTTGTCTTCCCTTTGGCTCTGATGAGGCTCTGAGGACTGAGGTTTCTCTTCATCTTCACTCTTCACATGATCAGCAGTAAATGTTAACCTGGTGATATCAGTCTCTTCCTGCCCACTAAGGTGCTCGCCCTCCGGACTGGCCCAGAGTTCCTCCTGTTCCTCCTTTATGTGGAAGGTCTCTGGGTCCTGTTGATCCACACCGAAGCTCCATTCATCAGGAATTTCTTTTTTAATCACCAGCAGCTGGACATCTGCAGGAGACACTGAAACACACATGTACATTATGCACAACTGTAACTTTGTGTATTCACACAGAATCTCAGCAGTTTTAATATTTAAAATTAAAGTTCGTGAACCGTTTCTGAGAAACTAACAAAATACTAGAAAAGAAATAAGAACGAAACATATATTGGGAGGGGTGGGAATATGTGGATTTTTTTTGTTTAGTTCAGATTTAATTTTCTTAGGATGTTTCTGAAATGCTTAGACTTTGCACTATTTGCAGGATATGACAATTGGTTACAGATTTAAATCAGGTTACAGATTTAACTGTAGCACTGAGTCAGTGATTATTTCTGAGAAGTGCCAACACAGTGGTCAGACATAGTGCAGGATTTTCAAGTCCAAGTATCTCCTTGTACGTTCCCTTCACACAACAAGCTTTTGTTTTAGGAACCGTTGTGTAGTCGGTGCAGTTCCAGTGCAGACAGCCCATATGGTCACAAACTTTGGACTGTCCTTGTGAACTCATGCAGACTTGGGCAGATGACAAAATGTAAATCATACATGACAACAACTTGAGCTTTTTTGATTCTGAAACTGAAATTGCTGACCTTATGCTTGCCCACTGAATGCAACCCTCAATCCTCTGAACCCCAAAACCTGCCGGCAGGTTTGAAAGGCATGTTATCTTTACGTAAACTGCCAAAGCTACACCATGTATCATCGCTGGAAGGTGTTCAAACAGAAACAATCATTGGATTTTCAACTTTCTAACAGTGACTGTGTGTGATACGTGGTGCCGTCACAAAAAACGGCTAAAACTAAGCTTAAAATCTCATTTAAAAATTCCCACGAGCCACAGTGAGAAAAAATGTGATGAGAGTATTAAGAAAAAGTAATTCGGGCTCAGAGGGTTAAAATGATTGAAAGAGAAACATGCAGAATTTCTCCTATGAGTTTATGAGGTGCTGCAAATATTTTAAGAAAAGTCTTTATTTAGTCTTTAAAAGGTCTGTTTACTTATTTATTTACTTTTAAAGTTCATATTATTGTTATTGTTATTATCACTGCTGTTGTTATTATATCATATATTTTTTATTTTAATTCTTTCTTATCTAATGTGCCCTGTATGTCAGGTGGTGTTTATTGTTATTATCCATATCCTATGATAATGTTTGTTTTTTCAATTAAAAAAAGCATGTGCGCACTGTAAACCGTCCGGCTGCTTCACTGTGCTGAGACACAGGAGTTCCGCCTTTTTTAAATTCCGTCAACACAAAGCTATTCAGTGATCATCGTTGACGTTTTTTGACATTTATCAATCACAGAATAAATACGAGTCGTCTCTTCCAGCCTCCCTCCCAGCAGCTAGCAGTTAGCACTTTCCTCCACATCCACTGTGGGATTCTTCTTACCGGCGGTTTGCTTCAGAACAACGTCCTGCGGCTGATGGAGACGTTTCATCCGCACTTTCTCCTCCAGACACACACTTCCAGTCCGCTGCTGTTGGACAGAATCCACCTGGTTCATGATGTCGCTCCGCTTCTGCTCTTTAAAACTGAACCGGAGGCTCGGACGGAGGAGCCGCGCCTGCGCAGAACGCATCGCCTCCGATCCCCACACGTCACATTTTTATCAGAGCTGATCAATAAATGTATCGGAGCTGATGGAGACTCCAACGGGGAGACCGCTTTGTTTTTATAACGGAATTATTACTGTGTCTGCTGTGTTTTTGAACAGGCATCTGCACGGACACCTTTATTCTCCGTCGCCATGTTTTTTTAAACAAAACTTTATTGATAAAGGAATAACGTTACAATACAAACAATACAGGGAGAAACTGGAAAGAATAAACAAAGATCCCACGACAAAAAAAGAAATTAAGCAGCGGAATGTGAAACAACAGCCTACATATTATGAAAATTAAGAGAAAAAGTAAATTAAACAATTATTTTAAAATTAAATCTAATACAATTTGAAGATGCCACCAAGTACTAAAGCAAACCAACTTAATTCATAAGGCAGTGTGGTCCACGATGTTTTTCAAGAGATGAAATTTTTGTTTGTTTGTTTGTTTTGATCATTTATTCAATTTTTTTTTGTGTGTGTGTCTTCATATTGGAATCAGAAGTGCTTTATTATTTATCTCCGAGGGGAAACTGTCTATATTCAGACATTTTGCTCGGATAAAATAAGGCCTCATTAATTCCACAGTGGGGAAATTCGCAGTGTTACAGCAGCAAAGGAACAGTGTGAATCTGTAGACAAGGCCAGGAAGAGAAAGCTGTGTTGATCGTGGGCAGATTCCTTCATACGTGGAATTCACAGATTCACATGTCTATATATTGAAAAACAACAGTGTTGCACAGGTTCTTCTATGAGTAGAAACACACTGGTGTTGCACAGGTTTTGATATTGCCCAGAGGATTCAAATGTACAAAATAGTCATAATGCACAGGTTTGAGTGTGTTGATGTTGCCCCAGAATGACAAATGTCATTTTTATTATCCTAAAAACTTACATATTAATCCAAGAAGCAGTCAAAAAATAAAAAACAGAAACATGGACCATGGTTGACTTGAGGGCTTTTTCCTATTGTCTTTATAGCTCTTTTAGGGCAACAACATGATGTGACGCAATTTTTTTTCCTATTGCAAACTTTTCAAGAGCAACAACATCATGTAGCACTGTTGTTATTATTGTTATTATTAATAAATATGTACAATTAGGGCTCCACAGTGGCTCGGTGGTTAGCAGCGTCGCCTCACAGCTAGAAGATCCCCGGTTCGCGTCCCGGTTAGGACGCCTGGGATCTTTCTGTGTGGAGTTTGAATGTTCTCCCTGTGTAACGTAGGTATTCTGCATGCTGAGGTTAATTGATGATTCTAAATTGTCTGTAGGTGTGAATGAGAGTGTGCTTGGTTGTTTCTTTCTATATGTAGTCCTGTGATAGACTGGTGACCTGTCCAGGTGTCTCCTGCCTTCCCCCGAGTCGGCTGGGATAGACTCCAGCCCCCTACGACCCTACAGAGGATTAAGTGGTGTATAGATGATGGATGGATGGATGTACAATTATACATATTGTGTGTTATCTAGAATATGGATGGATAGATGGATAGGTAGGTAGGTAGGTTGATGGATGGCTGGACGGACGGTTTATTCATCCCCTTGGGTAAATTCAAGCTATCAAGTACCTCACACATTATGCTTTAAGAAAAATAAGGAAACTAATGTGCAAAAGAATGTGCAAATTGTGCTGGTAAAAGAAATAAGGTGCAAAATTGTTGGTATTTACAATAAAGAACGGGGTATTAAAGAGTCAGTCTAAATACTGGATAAAAATAGAAACGATAAGAAGCCCATCGGACGGACCCAGAATTATTGGGGGTACATAGTTTTTTTGTTCTACTTTTGCATTTATTTATTTAGCTGCTATATTATGCACATTTTCCTGGTGAGGAATCAATAACGTTTGTCTTTTCTTTCGGGTTTTACTCCCATCTAGCGGCCAGTCTGAGGAACCGCAGCTCTGTGAAAAGGAGAACCGAGAGGAGCCCAAAGGTGTCCGTGGAGATGCCTGTTCAAAACCGCACCAGCTCCTTTATTCCATCCATGGATCAAGACGGACAGAAATCTAACCGGCTGCTGTTGTGCGGCGACCGGCGGTGATCGATTCCGTTAAGACCGGAAGAGAAGAACAACATGAACGATCCTGTCCGACAGCAGCGGACTGGAAGTGTGAGTCTGGAGGAGAAAGAGCGGATGAAACGCCTCCATCAGCCGCAGGACGTTGTTCCGGAGCAAACCGCCGGTAAGAAGAATCCCACAGTGGATGTGGAGGAAAGTGCTAACTGCTAGCTGCTGCTGGGTTCAGTTTAAAGCTGCATATTTAACAGACGTTCGGTTTAAAGGCGAGCCGGTGTTACGGTTGAACTGGTGTCGGATTAAGTGAAGCGTGAAGCCGTTACTGCGGTAGGTGGAGGTTTTAGGCGGCTGCCTCGATGCCTGTTCAAAATGTCAGCAAACCGTTTGTTCCTGAGTTCAGCATCATTTATTATTATTTTAATATGAAGTCGATTCGACAAACTGTAACCATACAGTTTAATGAAATCTATATTAAAACACTCATTAGGTTGAGTAGCCTTTTTTTTGTATTTTTATTTGTAAGTTTTGGGACAACAGTGTTTACTGGCCTGCTTATTAAAGCTCCATCACTCAGTTTCTATACTTTTACAGTTGCTTTAATCCGAGTCAGTCATAAAAAAATGTTCTCCTTTGCAGTTATCCTCATGTGTCTGCTTTATTTCACCTGCCCTGTGCCCTGAAGTACAAACCAATTTAGCCCCTTTTCACACCTGAAATTGCTTTATTAAGTCTTTTATTATTAAAACTACAATTTTATTTTTTACACACACGTATCTATATACTTTAATGATCGAACCACATACACTCAAGCAAAAAACGTCAAATCACACAGGAATAAATAATAAAAACAACAGAGTGCTCACTTTGTAATTCTTTGAACAAAGACAAAAATTGTAGCGGACATTTAGCACACTAATAACAGAATAATTTAAGTGCAATGTAATTAAAGATACAAAACATCTTAAACAATGGGGTTAAAATGTAAAAAACTGAGTGCTGTTATTGATTATTTTGGCCACATTTGTGATTTGGAGCAGAAGCCAATACTAAAAGTAAGCTCCCGCACACTGTCTCACTTGAAAAAAGATTATTTAATGAGCAACGTTGCCACACCTACCTCTGCATATGGTAACATTAAGTAAGAACCCTGTAAATTTGTGTCTCACTGAAGGTGATTTCTGAATACTGACAGATGTTTCAGAAAGTATTCAAACCCGGTCACTTTTACAAACTTTGTTATTTGGTCATTTTAATCTTGAAATGTATGTTTTTCCTATTAATCAACACTTAATAAGCCAGTTGTTGTTTCAATTGAGAATCAAATCTAAACTGAATCATAAATTTGCCAAATATTACCACCCCTTACATTATTGATTAGTTCTTATTTCTTTTCCCTTATTAGTTAGTTTTACATATGCAGTGTCGCCAACTTTTGAATATTATTTTAAATAAAACTAAAACTCCTGAAGATCTGTGTTGACACCCATAAAGTCACAGTTGTTTATAATGTACATGTGTGTTTCAGTGTTGCCTGCAGACGTCCAGCAGCTGCTGGTTGTTAAAGAAGAGGTTCCTCATGAATGGAGCTCCAGTCTGGACCAACAGGACCCAGAGCCCCTCCGAATAAAGGAGGAACAGGAGGAACTGTGGACCAGTCAGGAGGGAGAGCAGCTTAACGGGCAAGAAGAGAGTGATGTCTCCAGGTTCCTATTCACTGCTGTTCCTGTAAAGAGTGAAGATGATGAAGAGAAACCTCAGTCCTCACAGCTTCATCAGAGCCAAAATGAAGACAACAGAGAGGAAACAAGCAGCTCAGCTAAACAGATGAAAACAGAAAGTGATGGAGCAGACTGTGGAGGACCAGAACCAACTGAAAACCTAGATCCAAGTAGTAATTTACTACCTAATACTGATGGAAAGTCTTCAGACTCTCCTGAGAGTAATATTATTAATGGTGACGATGGTGAGGATGATGATGATAAGGTGGAGCTACAAGACGATGAGTGGCAGGAACCTTTGTCAGATTCTGGATCTGAAACTGAAGACAGTGACCATGATTGGAAGGAGACCAGGACACCTAGTAATGTGGGATGTAACACTGACAAAAAACTCTTTAGCTGCTCTGACTGTGATAAACAGTTTCTCCACAAGCGTTCTCTTCAGAGACACATGGCATGTCATTCGGGAAAAAAGTCTTCCAGCTGTTCAGCTGATAAGAAAACTTCTAGAGTGAAGGAAAATGTAGACTCACAGAAAGGAGGCCACAAAGGAGAAAGACCATTTGGTTGTGATGTTTGTGGTAAAAGCTTTACACGTCAGTGTAACCTTAATCGGCACAAAAAAGTCCACACAGGAGAGAAACCATTTGGTTGTGACGTTTGCACTAAAAAGTTTTCACGACCAGAGGAGCTGAAGACTCACACTAGAGTCCACACAGGAGAAAAACCATTTGGCTGTGATGTTTGTGGCAAAAGATTTAACCAGAAGATCCATATTAAGAGGCACATGAGAGTCCACACCGGAGAGAAACCATTTGGTTGTGATGTTTGTGGTAAAAGATTTATGTGGAAGGTATATTACGAGACTCACATGAGAGTCCACACTGAAGAGGATTCATTTGGTTGTGATGTATGTGGTAAAAGATTTTCACGGGAAGTGGATCTAAAGATACACACAAGAGTCCATACAGGAGAAAAACCATTCAAATGTACTACTTGTGGTAAAACATTCATGTGGGAGACGAGTTTTAAGACTCACATGAGAATGCACACTGGAGAGAAGCCATTCACTTGTAATGTTTGTGGTAAAAGATTTAGTCAGAAGGTACATTTTAAAACGCATACAAGAGTCCACACAGGAGAAAAACCCTTTAATTGTAGTGTTTGTGGTAAAAGATTTATGGGAAAGACAAGTTTTAAAACTCACATGAGAATTCACACTGGAGAGAAGCCCTTTGATTGTGGTGTTTGTGGTAAAAGGTTTAATCAGAAGATACATCTTAAGAAACACATGAAAGTTCATGCAGAAGAGAGACCATTTGGCTGTGATGTTTGTGGACAAAGATTTAATCGGAAGGCACATCTTGAGACACATACATTTGTCCATTCGGGAGAGAAACCGTTTGGCTGTGATTTGTGTGGGAACAAATTTACGCGACTGGAAAGTTTAAAGAGACACATGAGCGCCCACACAGGAGAGAAGCCAGTTGATTGTGGTGAAAGAGTTCCATCTGAGGAAAATCTGAAGAGACATGTGGGGGCTGTGGTCCTGTCCCTTAGCATCCCGCGACTTAAACTGGATGAAAAACTGGAGACCGAACCCCTGGTTGCCCATCACCCGCAGAATGATGTTATCAACCAAACCGCTGGTAAGAATAATCAGACTTTATGAGGAATGTATCTCCAGGAGGAATATGCACAGTTATTGACATGGATAGAGTCTGAAATTTTACATTGTTTGATGATATTATAGTTATTTTTCCTTCAATGACTAATCATACTTTATTGCCATACAGGAATATATGTCACTACCCGATGTGAGTCATGTGTGTGGAAGTGTAATTGGTTGCTGCAGAATGTCATAAATTGACGCTTACACAACTCACATCCGGCAGAACTCTTCAAAGTTCAGGTCAACAATAGACATAACTGGAAATGTAACGCTGTAGTCATTACAAGAACTGTCACTTGACAGAATACTTTCTGTACATATCATAGTTCAATCATTCAGTTTACAACGAACTGCTACAACCTTGTTTTACCAGATCTTCACTGTATGTTGGCTCTCATTCATCTGTTTCTGATCTTTGCTAGTTTTCTTGCTTTAAGCTATTAAGCCACACAGAAAAATCATCGCTCTAGTCCGATCTCCAAACAATGCTTTGTGACAAAAAACATGCAGTAGTGTCATTATGATATGAAATTCAGCTGCCAGGATGCCAAGGACTTACTAAAGTTATTATTTCAGCAGCCCCTCCCACCGCACCGGTGATAGCAGGATTGCAAGGTCAGATTAAAAACCTACTTCTCAGGGTGTGGGGATATCATACTAGATAGACAGATAAGTGGGATGTTTTGCAGTGAACTATTTATTAAACAGGAAATAACTTACCTTAATTCAAGATCGTTTGATCTCTATTTTACAGATGATTTTTAATGTCTATGCTAATAAAAATAAAACGGAATGAAATACATTCCTTGATCCGGTGTTATAAAACAAATAATTTTCTATCCAATGTTTTGCAGTGCAATATGAGGAAGGCACTTCAACAAAAGTTCCAGATAGGAAAGAAGTTTCACCGTCTCTGGAGGAGTTATTTGGGTCACTGCAGTCAGATGGTCAGGACAGCTACGCCAGGGAGTGGGTAGTCAGTCTTGAGCACTTGGAAGACCATGACCAAATGGATGCTCTTTGGAAAGAGGAAGATGAGGGAAGAGTGATAGATGACTATTATATTGATGAGGAGATTACAGAGGATGAAAGGGGGTATGATAAGAGGGATGCCACCCATGTTCCTGAGGATGATGGTGATGATGAGTCTGATGTTTATGATACCAGCAGTGGTGCAAAACTAAATTTTCTGGAAGAGCTTCCAGCTGAAAGTCAGCAAATCAGCAAGACTCCACAGATGGGAAAACCCTGTGGAATTATGTGTAGGCAGAAATGTGGTGAGAAGATTTCAGAAGATCGAAGAAGACAAATATTTGATGCTTACCAGGCCATGTCATACAGCGAAAAAAAGCACTTCATTTTGCACATGATTTCCCAGTGTGAGAAAAAGCGATTCACCTTACCTGGTGCCAGCAGACGAATGAGGTCACTCACATACCATCTTACTGACAACCTTGGCCAATCCCAGAAAGTCTGCAAAACGCTTTTCCTCTCGACTTTAGGTTATCATCCAAAAAATGATAAACTGATTGTCACTGTTTTAAGAAACACAACCTCATCTACTCTGATACCACCCCAAGATCGCAGAGGAAGGCATGCACCAGTAAACAAAATCGAAATGTCTCCAATCTATGAACACATTGAATCTTTCAACCCGACCAGTAGCCACTACAGACATGAGCATGCCCCAAACCGCAGATACTTGCCAAGTGATGTCAACATACAGATGATGTATCATGACTACAAGGCAAGCGATGCTCCAAAATGCTCCTATGAAACTTACCGGAAGGCAGTGAAGGAGAAAAATATCAGTTTCACAAAGTTGGGTCAAGAGGAGTGTGAAATCTGCTTGAAGCGAGACGTCCACATGAGGGCTGAGCACCAGGAAGAGACAAACAAGAGTGCGACAAATATCTGCACCCAAGAAGGTGATCAAACTCCCTTCTGCCTTACCTGCCAAAAGTGGGAGGAACACAAGAGGAGAGCTGAGAGAGGGAGACATCATTATAAGCTGGACGCGGAAAAGAAACAGCCTGATGACCTCTCTATCCGCAGTGTTGACGTCCAGAAGATCATCATGTTGCCTCGCATGCCTGGAGTGAAGATAGCAGTCTTTACTAAACGTATCTCTGCTTTCCATGAGACTTTTGCCACTGTTGGAAAAAAGTCCCCAACAAAGAGAAAGAGTATTTCCATAATATGGCATGAAGGAATAGCTGGGAGAAAGGCAGAGGAAGTAGCATCTGCTTATGTTGGTGCACTACAGCAGGAACAGGACATCAAGCATGTTATTTACTGGGTTGACAACTGTACGGCACAAAACAAGAACTGGTGCCTCCTCTCAGCATTGGTGGCTGTGGTGAATGACCCTACATCAGCACTTGAGGATGTGACACTGAAGTACTTTGAACCAGGCCACACCTTTATGAGTGCAGACAGTTTCCACCATGGGGTGGAAAAGGAGATGAAGAAGCAGCCTGCTGTGCTGGATTTTGAGGACTTCAGCAGAGTCATTGCATCCTCCAACTCTGGAAAAGTCGATGTGATCGAGTTAAAGAGCGAAAACATCCTGGCATGGAAGGCTGGCCACTCATTGGCTAAACTGAAGAAGGCACCAAATCTCTCAGATATGGTGGTGATTCAGTTGAGGAGGGGGTCGAGGGACATGTTCTTCAAACTCTCACATGACCAAGAAGAGTTCACCCAAGTAGAGTTCCTCATGGAAGAGGCGACTCTTGAGTTTCCTGCCCAGCTGCGACCTGGAAATAAGGGGATCGAGAGGCAGAAAAAATCTGACATAATTTCCAAGCTCTGCCCACTGATGCCTCCGAACCGCCGTCACTTCTGGGAGAATCTGTCCGAGGAAGACTAGAAACACACAAACATACACACACTGTTTGGAAGTAGAAGTGAATGCTCCCATCACAATTGTTGCCATGCAGCTTTAAATGTTTAATTGTTATTGTTATATCGGCAAAAGTTTCACCTGCCCAAGTTTTAAAATTTTTGAAAATGTTTAAATGAAATGAAATGTTGTTTTGAACGTTGTAAATTAAAATCACTATTTTAATTCAAGCCAACCTACGAGTATATATTTATTTTGTAAAATGATAAAAGAGGTCATGGGGATCATCATAATAATACTTGTAAGTGTGGTAAATTGGGTAAAACACTACAAAAATAAAAGAGCCAATGTCTTCGTCTCATTTCCAGTGAAAAGTATCCTGTTAAAATAAACAGCTAAATTTGCCTGACAAGTCTGGATAAACATTGTTTCTTTAACGATACTACTAGCAAAAAAAAAGACCTGATTTGCTTGTTATGAGTGGACAAATCGGCCCTGTTGAAATAAGAATAATAATTTTTATTTAAGAAACTTTAAAGGCATATTTTTATTACCCCATCTGCAGGTCTACTCATTACAAGCAATTCAGGTCTTCTTTTTTGCTTATGCTATCTTGTAACCAACGACTCATTTTGTACAAAGAATAAGACATTAACACTTGCTTATATTCAAGTTTCCTTCAGTGCAGCGTCTGTGATAACAAAAATGATGGTTATCATTACAATTGCTTCTTCATCATAATTATCGTATATCAAAGTCTTCTCTTAATAAGGAAAACACATTGTAATAAAAGAGGCAATGTGACGAAGAATGTAGAGGCTTTTTAAACCACCAACACTTTAAATCGAGTGAGGGCGGTTTTGTTCTAAAATAAAAGAAGAAAGAGGAACAAATGAACACATTTCCATGGTAGATACTGCAGTTTGGCTTTGTAATACCTATAGAGTTGTTACACATGTTCCAACGGCAGAAAGAAGTATCTGAATTTTTGGGGTCATAGGTCACATTATAGTGATCGTTCTTGTACATAAAAAAATCCTTAGGAAAAGACATCAAATGAATACATTAACACTGATCTACCAACAGTAGCATTATCTGGCAGAACCAAAAACTTTAAAGGTATTTTTCTCAGTTTTATGGTTTGCGTAGTTACTGCTCTTTGCCTTTGTAGGGCAGTATAGTTCAGTCAGTTCTTTGTAATATTTTAATCTATGTCAAAAGTGTTGAGGATCTTCGTGAATATATTTAAGGTCATAGTTGTCCACAATTTACTTACATATTTCAATGTTTTCTGCAGATGTCCAGCAACTGTTGGTGATTAAAGATGAAGTTCCCCATGAATTGAGCCCCAGTCTGGACCAACAGGACACAGAGCCCCTTCACATAAAGGAGGAACAGGAGGAACAGTGGACCAGTCAGGAGGTAGAGCAGCTTAACGGCCAGGAGGAGACTGATATCACCAGGTTCCCATCCACTGCTGTTCCTGTGAAGAGTGAAGATGATGAAGAGAAACCTCAGTTCTCACAGCTTCATCAGAGCCAAAGGGAAGACGACAGAGCGTCAGAGCCTTCAACCAGCAGCTCAACTGAACAGATGAAAAGAGAAAGACATGAAGGTGACAATGGATTACCAAAACCAGCCAGGAACTTTGATCCAAATATTCAATTACAACCAAATACTGATGAAAAGTTTTTAGACTCATCTAGAATTGAAGTCAGTAATAATGATGATGATTATTGGCAAGAACCTTTGTCAAATGTTAGATCTGCAGCTGAAGACCATGGCAATGACTGGAAGAAAACCAGGGCATGTGAGTCAGGTGCAAATACTGATGTGGGATGTAACACTGACAAAAAAACATTTGGCTGCTCTGAGTGCGATAAACAATTTCTCCACAAGCGTTCTCTTCGGAGGCACATGACATGTCATTCAGGAAAAAAATCCTCCAGCTGTTCAGTTAATAAGAAATGTTCTGGAGTGGGACAAAATGTTGGTTCACAGATGAGAGATTACACAGGAGAGAGACAATATGACTGTGATGTTTGTGGACAGAAATTTACACGGCATTATAATCTTAATAGACACAAAAGAGTTCACACTGGAGAGAAACCATTTAGCTGTCATATTTGTAGTAAAAGATTTTCACGACCAGAGGATTTGAAGACTCACATGAGACTCCACACTGGAGAGAAACCATTCAAATGTAATCTGTGTGGTAAAGAATTTAACCAGAAGATTCACATTAAAAAACACTTGATGGTCCACTCAGGAGAGAAACCAGTTGATGATGGTGAAGGATTTACATCTCAGGAAAATCTGAAGGGACACATGGAGGTTATTGCTCTGTCATTCACCACCCCACGAGCTCCAGCAAAACTGGAAGATAAGCTGGAGACTGAATGCCTTGGTGCTCATCAGTCGCAGGATAGTATCAACCAAACCTCTGGTAAGTATAATCAGTTTTGATTATGATACATCTGCTGTTTTAGGGTAACTGGTGGTTATAGTATTTGCTGATCTTTGTTAACGGTTTAGCCTTTCAGAATGAATTCCAGATGTACACTGTGGCAGATTTGTCATGTTCATTAAAACTGTGGCAGCCAAAACTGATGATAAAGATGACAGAGTGCTGAAAGCATGCATGTTAATTTCTCTGCGTTACAAACTTTCATTTTAAACAGTATATACTGCCAGCAAGAATTTGAAAATAATTTAACAGATCTCCTTATCCCAACCTTCATAATCTTTTAACTGTATACAATCCCATACACACATAAAATGTGTTGTAAAGTGTAATTATTTTGAAACATTTTGCATTTTAATAACACTTGGTTGTTTTAAGGAAAATAGTCTACTACATATAAGTATGACTATTTTCTAAAGTGACACTCCAAACACTAATAATATTAAAATTTCAGATCTGTATTTATATTTAGGGTTTGTTAATAACACATAAATGCACGTAAAGTAGGTAGGCAGACTTCACAGTTAGCGGTTGTTTTACACAGTGTTCTATGGTTTTAGCACATTAAAGCATTATATATGATTAGTTCTTATCTTCTCTTTTTGTTTCCTGAAAAAGAAGTGGCACTTTGGTGTGTATATATAAAACTGCTGAGGATCTGGATGGATGCACATGAAGTTTTTCATAATGTACCTTTTTGTTCCAGTGTTGCCTGCAGATGCTCAGCAGCTGTTTGTGATTAAAGAGGAAGTTCCCCATGGATGGTCCCTCCACATAAAGGAGGAACAGGAGGAATTGTGGACCAGTCAGAAGGAAGACCATTTTAATGGACAGGAGAACACTGATAATACAAAGTTCCCATTCAGTGCTGTTCCTGTTAAAAGTGAAGATGGTGAAGAGATTTCTCAGTCCTCACAACTTCATCAGAGTCAAACTGATAACAACAGAGAGGCAGAGCCTCCAACGAGCAGCTCAGCTAAACAGATGAAAACAGAAACTGATGGAGAGGAGTTTGGAGGACCAGAACCAGCCAGGAACCCAGATCCAAATGGTCACATAGAACCAAATACTGATGGAAAGGCTTCAGAGTCTCCTGAGACTGAAGTTAATGATGCTGATAATGATGATGAATGGCAGGAACCTTTGTCAGATTCTGGACCTGAAACTGAAGACAGTGACAATGGTTGGAAGAAGACCAGGGCAACTGAATCAGGTGTAAATAGTGAAGTGCAATGTAACACTGACAGAAAACCTTTTAGCTGCTCTGAGTGTGGTAAAAATTTTCTCTACAAGCCGTCTCTTCAGAGACACATGACATGTCATTCAGCAAAAAGGCCATCCATCCATTTGGTTAAGAAGAAATGGTTTAGAATGAAACAAAAAGTAGATTTGCAAATGAGAACTCAGACAGGAGAGAAATCCTTTGGTTGCAATGTTTGTGGTAAAAGACTTAAGCATCAGCATAATCTAAAGATACACATGAAGCTTCACACATTAGAGAAGCCATTTGGTTGTGATGTTTGTGGACAAAGATTTTCCCGAAACACATATCTAGAGGCACACGTGACAATTCACACAGGAGAAAAGCCATTTAGTTGTCACATTTGTAAAAAAGGATTCCGACATCAGTACAATTTTAATAGACACATGAGCGTCCACACAGGTGAGAAACCCTTTAGTTGTAACATTTGTGAAAAACATTTTAGACATCAGTATAATCTTGACAGACACATAAGAGTTCACACGGCAGAGAAACCATATGGTTGTGGTGTTTGCAGTAAGAGATTTTCACAGCCAGCAGATCTGAAAAGACACAAGAATGTCCACACAGGACAGAAACCATTTTGTTGTGGTGTTTGTGGTAAAACATTTAACCAGAAGATACATATTAAAAAACATATGAGAGTTCCCACAGGAGAGAAACCATTTAGTTGTAGTGTTTGTGGTAAAAGCTTTAGCCAGAAGATACATATTACAAAACATGTAAAAATCCACACAGGAGAGAAACCATATGGTTGTGGCATTTGTAGTAAAAGATTTTCTCACCCAGGGGATCTGAAGAGCCACAGGAGGATCCACACAAGAGACAATCCATTTAACTGTAGTGTTTGTGGTAAAAGATTTCTATGGAAGACTAATTTTAAAACTCACATGAGAATCCACTTGGGAGAGAAACCATTTGGTTGTGGTGTTTGTAAAGACAGATTTAACCGAGAGGGAAATCTAAGGAGACACATGAGAATCCATACAAGAGAAAAACCATTTGACTGTGGTGAAAGCGTTACATCACAAGGAAATGTGGAGAGACATGTGGAGGCTGTTGCTCCGCCACTTAGCAACCCACTATCTCCAGCAAAACTGGAAGTTGCCTGGGTTTGAAATGCAGCTGAATTTATTCTCAAATCTGCAGCAAAAATCACTGTCATAGCCACCCTACAAAGGTGCGTCAGAGAATCCCATTAATATATTGTACCCCGGATGTAGGTGAGCCAATCTTCCCAGCTGGCACTGGGGCAGAGGAAATGTTATCATGTTAACTGTTACTGTTGTTATCTGCAATGTTTTTACAGTTCTTCATCTTTTGCTTACTGTTTTACAGTTAGAAATACAGTTAGCGATTGATTATGCTGGGAATGATGATGTGTGCATGACGGAGACCATGATCGACAATAATCTGTTGATTTGATGCGACATAGATCATGAATTTAGTTGTATCAATAAATCACAATAAAGGAGAAACCACCTTGCTGCTTAGTTTTTCTGATTTTAAAACTGTCTTGACAAAAACGTGTATTTGCACCTCTTGCACTTTTTCAAACACATATCATTTTTCTTTTTTGTTTCCTTTCATCAAAGAGTTTTTCTTAATAGTCTCTCAAAAAAACTCTTAAATATGCCGTGGGAACTGGCAACACATATATGACTATTTGGGATTTCTACATTTCAGACAAATCGACCACACGTCCTTCTGGCAGAGAAATAGAAGAATTGTTATATTGGTTATGTAATTGAGGAAATCCGTGGGTTTGCGAATCAGTAAGAACTCCATCCATTCTTCCAGGAACCTCTGTGATTTTTGATGTGTTTGCAAAACTCCTCTTTTCATTTCCTTCTGGTCTGAAATTTTAAGTATATAGTGCAGTGAGTACAGTCTCGAAGTACAGTGACAAATGCCTGGGTGGATGCAGTGTGGGAGTGAGTGGTTGGTGGGGGTCGGAGGGGCCAATGGAGCAGACTGGCAGCCTGGCCTCCGTCAGTCTACCCCAGGACAGCTGTGGCTACATACATAGCTTAGCATCATGGAGTATGGAGTGAATGAATAATGCAATGTACGTCTTGCGACAAAATATTTTTGGCAAACCTGCTGCACACGTGGCAGTGTCCATTTCAGTTTTGGTTAAATTTCAGTTTGTGGGCAAAACTTTGATTACCCCTCTCCACAGCCAACTGTAACTTCTTGTCGTCAACCATAGTTTGGTTTGATCCAGATAGAGACCGCCGTTTTTCTTCTGGCCAAGCTGTTTGGTCCAAACAATGATCTGGGGTAAGTTTCAAACCTGCAACTTTGTTTTGTGCAGTTCAGTTAAGCTGACGGAACACATTCAAAACATAGATTTATAAAAAAACTGGATACCAGATTGTAAGATGGCACTTTGTTCAAATGATAGTTGCTTTATGGAACTTTAATTTACAAATTTACATTTTTAATTAGATGTATGTGTCCACCTTCATGTGATATTGCTAGATTCATTGGGCATACCAAAGAATAGAGAACCACACAGCAACAAAATAACTAAGCACTATCTAATAGATAACCTAGATAGCTAACCTAAAACTACACGTGGCATGAGAAGACCCTATTCTGCACATTTTTGAGTTTGTAATTTTATTCAAAAAATAGTTAAACCACATGCATAATTAAGTAGTGAGACATTTTCCTAAATAAAACATTAAGTTCTGTTAAGTTCCATTAAGTACATTTGCCCCAACTTCTAGCCGAACAAGAATTTGTCCGATTACTACAAAAAAGTCAGTGCATGCTCACGATTCATCATCTAATGCGTATGTGACATCAGCCTTTGACTTTAAGATTTTGTTTTTGTGCACTTTTTAAAAGACAATGTAAGTCCGTTCTCCAGATTGCAACACAAATAATGTTTATTTCCATCAGCTTAAGACATCTTGCACAGCAGTTCTTAATATATCGTGATTTACAGAGTAATTCATTAAAACAAATACAATAGAATTCACTGTTTGTCTCACTCTTATGAGGAAGTAGTGAACAGGCACTAGACATAGACGGTGAGAACTGCATCATTGAATCATTTTAAAAAAACAAATTCTAAAAATGTATAGCTACTACTCTGCGTGATTTTTCGAGTGTCTATTTAAACTTCCCTGTTGTGTAAATGTTTTACCACAAACACCACAACCAAATGGTTTTTCCCCCGTGTGGACTCTCATGTGTCTCTTCAGACTTCCCTGCTGAGTAAATCTTGTCCCACAAACACCACAACTGAACTGTTTCTCTCCAGTGTGAACTCTGATGTGTATCTTCACATCGTGGTGATGAACAAATTTTTTCCCACACACATCGCATACATATGGTCTTTCTCCAGTGTGGACTCTCATGTGTGTCTTGAGATTTGTCTTTCGGTTAAATCTTTTCTCACAAACATCACAACCAAAAGGTCTCTCTCCTGTGTGGACTCTCATGTGTGTTTTAACATGTGCTTTTCGGTTAAATCTTTTACCACAAATGTCACAACCAAATACTTTGTTACCGGTGTGAACTCTCATGTGTTTCTTAAAATATGTTTTCAAAGTAAATCTTTTACCACAAAGATCACAGCTAAAAGGTTTCTCTCCTGTGTGGACTCTCATATGTCTCTTCAGAACCCCTTGTTGTGTAAATCTTTTAGCACAAACACCACAACCAAATGGTTTCTCTCCTGTGTGAACCCTCGTGTGTCTTTTCAGATTTTGCTGTTGTGTAAATCTTTCACCACAAATACCACAAACAAATGGTTTCTCCCCTGTGTGGATTCTCACGTGTGCCTTAAAACTGTCATGATGTCTAAATGTTTTGCCACAAATGTCACAATGAAATGGTTTCTCTCCAGTGTGAACTCGCATGTGTGTCTTAAGATTTTGTTTTTGTTTAAATCTTTTTCCACAAACAACACAGTTAAATTGCTTTTCTCCAGTGTTGACTCTCATCTGTGTATCTACATTTTCCTTCACTCTGAGACATTTAATATTAACCAGACAGTTGGATGACCTTTTTCCTGAATGACATGTCACGTGTCTCTGCAGTGACTGCTTAAGAGTATTTACACCTGACTCAGGTGTGAAGTGATCAATATCCTTGTCTTTAATTTCAGATTCAGAATCTGTCAAAGGTTCCTGCCAATCTTCGTCCTCCTCCTCCTCCTCCTCCTCATCATCATCATCATCATCATCATCAATACTGACTTCTATCTCTGAACAGTCTGAAGCCTCTCCATCACTATTTGATTGTAAATTATTATTTGGATCTGGTTTTTCGTCTGGTTCTGGTCCTCCACAATCCTCTCCATCACTTTCTGTTTTCATTTGTTTAACTGAGCTGCCGGTTGCCTCTCTTTTGTCTTCAGTATGGCTGTGATGAAGGTGTAAGGAGTGAGGTTTCTCTTCACCATCTTCACTCTTCACAGGAACAGCAGTGAATGGGACCCTGGTGATATCAGTCTCCTCCTGCCCATTAAGCTGCTCTCCCTCCTGACTGGTCCACTGTTCCTCCTGTTCCTCCTTTATGTCGTGATGCTCTGGGTCCTGCTGAACTTCTTCTTTTATCACCATCAGCTGCTGGACATCTGCAGGCAACACTGAAACACACATATACATTATTTACAACTGTGACTTTACATGTATTAACAAGATGCAATGAAATGCTCGCAGACTCATCAGGGCTCCAAAATAATATTAAACATCTGGATGGTTGAAATTTTCATGTTATCAGCGCTAAACATTCTAGCCCTTGAGGCTAATGTTAGCTACAAATAAACCTCCAGTTTTTTACTGAAGAATAAACAAACCATGCTGACTTTATCCCACCAACCATTTTCTCATCCTGATTTTATTCTGCTTTTGTTTTTCCTCACAGCAAAGTATTGTTACCGTTACAGCAGACTGTTGCCTCCATTTTGGTTCCATCTGGTTTTCCATGAGATACTGTGAGGTGCTGCTGCTCCATCTGCCAATATAATCCTTGTAACATCCTGTATTGTTCAGTGTGCTGTTAGTGTCTCAAGTTCCAGCAGTGAAAAACAACCTGATCACACAGCTGCAAATTGCTGTTGATGCTTTATGATGCTGTCATTTTCATAAGTTAGCAAACGAAGCTACAGCACTAATACAGAGCATTCCTCAAACCCCCCGTGTGTGACCGACTTTAGGTTTTATTAACTTCATCCAACAACCTTTTCTCTTCTCTCTCCTGTAGTTTGTGTATTATCTCCTCGTGTTTCCAGTTAACTTCTTCAACTCCAGTGTTACCAAAATGCTGATTCAACAGAATCTTTTGATTTGTTGTGTTTCTTTAATTTAATGGGGTCTTAACTTTCTTTAGGCTAGTCAATTTGTTCGAGTATACGTTATTGTCGGATCTTGACCTTAATAATTTTTGTAACATCTCTACTGGACAGCATTTTTGCCTCAACAGTTGTTGTTTAAAATGTGAAATATAAATAATAGCAACCTGACTTAGCAGGCACCGCTGTCTAAATTACCTGTAATATTAAGACGTGTGCTTTTCTTTCGCTGGTCTTGCAACACATAGTCCCAGAAAGACTGTGAAAAGATGGATCCTTTTATTTAAGAAAAGTATTTTTTAAATCGTGTTTTGTTTGCAAAATCAAGATTAAAATTTTCGCCCATATCTGCCGAGCCCTACTTCCAAAATACAACATAGGTTCTTGGTACCACTCTTCAATTCAGACTATTTTCTCAACTTGAACTTATTTTTGATTCAGTTAAAATAAACGGGTAAACATGGTTGCAGCTTTAATTGATTTATTTATGTGCCAAACGCTGGAAGTACTCCTTGAAAACGTCATCTTTATCTTGTAAATCCGGTTATTAAGGTTGATTTCTTTGATGGACTACAAAATAGCTTTGATACGTGCGCGCTGTAAACCGTCCGGGTGCTGCACTGCGCCCTGGAAGAAGGGTTCCACCTCATTTTTATTCCGACAACACAAAGTTAATTATAGAAAACGTTTTTGTTGGCATTTATAAATCCATTTATAGTGACGGAATAAACACGAGTCGTCTCTTCCAGCCTCCCTCCCAGCAGCCAGCAGTTAGCACTTTCCTCCACATCCACTGTGGGATTCTTCTTACCGGCGGTTTGCTTCAGAACAACGTCCTGCGGCTGATGGAGGCGTTTCATCCGCACTTTCTCCTCCAGACACACACTTCCAGTCCGCTGCTGTTGGACAGAATCCACCTGGTTCATGGTGTCGCTCCGCTTCTACTCTTTAAAACTAAACCGGAGGCTCGGACGGAGGAGGGAGGCCGGTGGGAGGCGATCAGCGCCGGTTCGATTCCCGTCAGAGTTGATCCATTGATTGATTAATCAGAGCTGATAGAGACTCAAACAGGAAGAAGATCCGCTCTGTTTTTATTCCAGGTACTTTGACGTATCTGCGGTGTTTTAAACAGGCACCTGCACAGACACCTTTATTCTCCACAGCATCGGTGACCAGTTTCCTTTTATTTCTTCTTCTTACATTCACAGAATATTACAGTTATCATCTAATCTCTCCCAGTATTTACACATTTTATTTTCTTCTGCATAAAAACACAAATAATAATCAAAATAACTATAAACTATAAGAAGAAACACGGAACCAGCTGACTTGAGTGTTTTATCAGGAGTTTTACTGCCTTCTTGTGGTCGCTCCGGTGAACTGCAGCACAATTATATTCACAAAGTGCCGTCAATGACAACTGACAGCGCTTCTGGATTATCCTTTCAAAATAAAAACTCAAACTTAAGCAACCACACAAAACTATTTTGAAATTCTCATTTTAATTAATAGTTGATTATTGCGCAACAGACAGCAAACAAGTAAATATGACAATAATCTATCATTTACAGTACTGATGTGCTTTACATCTCAAACTCTGGTTGAAGGCAAACCAGATCTATGATCACTTTTAATTTAGCAAGTTGCATAATTTATTGTCTTTTTCTCTTTGGGGGATTGCAGTTTGTATATGCCATACATTTTAGTTTAGTTAACTATTAATTTAAAATAAATCGATTAGTCGTAAGGTACTAAAATCATCACCAACTGCTGTTTGAGTCGTTTTATTTTATTTATTTATTTATTTTCTTAAGCTTGAAATTGTCTGATCGCAGCTTCTAAAGTGGGGAAATTCTTGGGCGTCTTTGAAATCCTTACCGGAAGTGTAGGTTGCTGCAACATCTGCATTGATGCAAACTTAATTTAAAAAGCAGGCACTTGCAGTTCCAGAAAGTGGCCGCTAGCTGGCAGTAAAACCCCGCGATTTTACCTACATTAACTTAGTTTTTTGCTGTGATTGAATTTCTCGGGTCTTTGCTTGCAACAGGTGGAATTTAATTATTTTTTCCCCCCTCTAAATAAATAGTAAATGTTGTAGATTAAATGTTTTTTGGACGTTTTCCCTTGTCATTGCAGAAAGGCTTGTCCCTGCCCGGCCCCCGTCCTTCCTGATGTGGGTGTGGACACAGATGACTACACAAATAATGGAGGACAAGCCGCCCAAGTCTTCCTCCTGAGAACACTTTCAGATCGAACTAGCTCCGCGTCCCTCTTCCGGCTGCGAACTGTAGCTGGCATGCTGTGTCAGGATGGGAAATCTGTTTGGGAAAAAGAAACAGACCCGAGTGACGGAGCAAGACAAAGCTATTCTGGTATGTGGCACAGCTAGTCAGCTAGCATTAGCATGCTAACTCAACTGTTGGTGTTAGCATCGACGTTCTGTCCGGGCAGCAGAGTTAGCCGTGCCGGACTGCGCTGAGAATTCTGCCCATTTAAGCGTTTTTGGGTGTCAGGACTCGTATACAGATATTTTTGTAAACATAACCAGGATTTATTTACTCTTTAGAAGTGTCTCTTTAATTCGGCGTGAATATTTCTGGGAAATAAGTTAATCTTACGTTCATCTGCCTGCAAAACAGTCAATCTAAAGCTATAGGAAGCCGGAAAAACATTTAAAAGTTAACAGCTGAAGCAAAACGTTGTTCAGTTATTTGTTTGCCGATAATACCGGAGGAGTCTAACGTAGGTCTGGTCTTAATATTTTAGTAAAATGAGCTATGGCAAATGTTTAATTCAGATTTGAGCTCCTAATCTCTGACTGATAGCTACACTATCTATACCCAGAAGAACACAAAGCTGCAGGATTGTGTTAATAATTCAACCTGATGTCTGCCTGAGTGCAGGTTGAGGTTTATGTCTCGTGTCCGTGTGTTTATTTATTACAGCAACTGAAGCAGCAGAGAGATAAGCTGAGGCAGTACCAGAAGAGGATCAACCTGCAGCTGGAGAAGGAGCGGCTTTTAGCCAAGCAGCTGCTGAAGAATGGCAAGAAAGAGTGAGTTCACTGACACTAATCCACATAAGATGACTTCGTTTAGGAGAAAACACCTTGCATACGAAGATCCGTGTGGCTTCTCTTTGTGGAATGACAGCAGCAGATAGAGGATAGTCTGGATTTGTTAACATCTAAAAGCCTAAATAGCTGTTATTTGATTATAAATTGTGCAGCGCTGTGCGGACGTTTTAGCCGATAAAAGTAAAACGAGGAAGCTGTTAATTCAGTTTGCAAAGTGCCGTTAAGAAAAGTCTAAATCAAATAGCCGTGAGCAACATTTACTGTTGTAATCCCAGATGTGGGATCTGTAGCGTCGCTGCTTCATCGCTCTCTTAAAGTAACTGTCACTTTAAATGTTCCTCACGAGCGAAGACGGTCCTTGTATGATATTTGTCAAACGTGTGAGATCAGACAGAAGAGAAAATGATGTATAAAACAGAATAACTAGCTGACAGACAAAAAATAAATCCAAAAAACTAACACCATGCCTGTCCAACGGCTTGAAATCAATAGAGATAATCTAACTACTACTTTATTAACAGGAAAATAATTTTAAAAGAAATCCCGACAGCTGTGATGAAGCTCAGGACTCAACCTGAAGATGACCGCTAGTCTTTTATAGCTGCAGCAGATAAACTGTGACCTACTGCTAGATCCATTCTCCATCATCATCATCATCATCATAATGTAGGCACTGCTGCTGCTGCTCTCCTTGGAGGCTCTCATGGATCCTGCTGCTGTCTGACGCTGGAGATCTTTAATAAACTCAGAGGGAATGGGCCTAAACAGCTGGAAGCGACAATCTAAACTTCAGCTGCTGTTAGTCAAAACCTGGATTAGACGAATTGTTGTTTAGTCTCATTAATCCGACCTCTTACAGACTCTGTCTTTGTTGCAGTGAATGAGAAATGATGAATGCTCTCTGTTTCTTGTCGCTGAAATGTAAGATAAGATCAGATAAGATCAACTTTATTGTCTCGCAAGTGAGAAATTCGTCTTGGGCTATTCACCCACGCTGCAGCCAACACATCGTACATCACAATCCACCACTGCAAGTAAATAACAAAAAGCATAAAAACAAATTCATTCCACTGATACAGTGGCTTTAAAAGTGACAGATATATTATCCTCTGTCTTGGTTAAGAAGTCAGATCGAGGTCGGAACAAAGGAATTTTTTAGTTTGTTCAATCAACGGCGCACCTGCCGACTCCGGTGTCACCCCTCATCCCCCTGGGCCGACACCATGGCACAAACCGAATATTCGAATATTCAAACACGTCTTGTCAAAAACATACCTGACATGTTTCGACGGTAACTTCCGTCTTCGTCAGAGGTGTCACTAGGTGGTGTGTGACGTAGTTAAAACCAGCTGATGTTCTTTGGGGCGGTGCCACCTGTCAATTTTGACAGGTCGGCACCGCCCCCCGCTGTCCGCTCGCCGCTGGAGGATATCGGTCCATGTGTGTGAAAGTAGGAAGGCCCCCTCGTCCCGGTTCATGACCGTTTCGGCTCGTTTTCTGATCTCCACTGCCTCCATTATCCATCGTTGGTGTTTATTTGCTTCTGTGCGGATGACTTTGGCCTTCTCCCAATCCATAATATGGTTCTCACGTTTGCAATGGTCCGTGATTGCAGATTTCATTTGTTCTTGTAGTGACAAGTGAAATGAAATGAAATCTGCAATCACGGACCATTGCAAACGGTGGAAATGGAGGCAGTGGAGATCAGAAAACGAGCCGAAACGGTCATGAACCGGGACGAGGGGGCCTTCCTACTTTCACACACATGGACCGATATCCTCCAGCGGCGAGCGGACAGCGGGGGGCGGTGCCGGACCTGTCAAAATTGACAGGTGGCACCGCCCCAAAGAACATCAGCTGGTTTTAACTACGTCACACACCACCTAGTGACACCTCTGACGAAGACGGAAGTTACCGTCGAAACATGTCAGGTATGTTTTTGACAAGACGTGTCTGATCACAAAAAGATTTAAACATTATGGAAACTCTGGACACTATAAACTTCATTGGATTAATTCGAATATTCGCCAAATATTTCATCTGAATATCTGAAGCACAGATGTTGCTATTCGGACCAGCCGTACTACATGTGTACATCCACCTGTAAATACTGTAAATACTGCTTTTAATTTCTCTTAAATCAGTGTAGGTTGTTATTGTTGCACTCTGGACTCAAACGTCGGCTTAAATGCATTTAGCCCCCTGCACTCATTACTGTACTGAGACAGCGGATTTTAGAAATCAGGAATCATTCATTGCGTTTTGCCGTTCTTAGAGATTCTTATTTTTCTAAAACAGCAAAGCACTCCTCTTGCTGAAGAAGAAGCGCTACCAAGACCAGCTCCTGGACAAGACGGAGAACCAGATCAGCAACCTGGAGCGGATGGTGAGTGAAGTGAAAACACGACACGACTCTTCAGTCCGCGGCGAAACCTAACGGATCGTCTGCTTGCAGGTTCAAGATCTAGAGTTCGCTCAGATCGAAAGGAAAGTCATCGACGGGCTGAAGGTCGGAAACGACTGCCTGAAGAAAATGCACGAGGTAGGAAGTTAGGAGTTTTCTAACGTCTGATTCATCTCGTCTTCATCTCACCTGTGTGTCGAGTTTTTATTTATGCTTGGGTCTGTCTCCCATCAGGTGATGTCTATTGAAGAGGTAGAACGGATCATGGATGAAACCCAAGACGCCATCGAGTACCAAAGGGTGAGTCCAACGTTGTTATAAGGAACATACACGTTCATTTGTTTCCTCAAGCTGCAGTTTCCCTTGAGCACATTCTGCAAACATGTGGAGAGAAAGTAAAAAATATAGATTTCGTGTTGTTTCTTGGGAATAATTCTCAGATTGCAAATAGTTTCTAAAGGGTTTGGGCCTGAATCGATCTCTCGGTGATGTCTAAAGTCTGATCTACAGAGGAAAACTTGTTGTTGACTGTGAGCTTGTTGTCTTTCTTTTTTCAGCAAATAGACGAGATGCTGGCCGGTTCCTTATCGCAGGAGGACGAAGACGCTGTGCTGGCTGAGCTGGAGGCCATAACTCAGGTTAGTCTGGTCAGGGTCTCATCTGAAATCCGGGTTTTGTTAGGTCACACATACAGACATAAAGCCATCTCATTTCAACTCTCTCAGGGAGACGTCGAGCTTCCCGAGGTTCCTACAGACAGACTGCCAGAAGTCCCGGAAGCTGCGGAGGAGAAGCCAGGTGTGTGGTTTCTCTTTGTCTTGTCTCAGGGTCAGATCTAACGACACCAGCACAGAAACTTAGGGGAAAAAGCTCGTATGTTTAGCTGCTGATTAGGTCAAAAATGTTGAAGCACCATCCTGCAGGAGATTCCTCATCGTGTTCGTCCACATTCTTCGCTTGTTTTAAAACAGTATTTAGAAACAAACCACTTAGAATACTTTTGATATGAAACACCTGGTCACAAAACTACCAAAGATGGGATTTTTCAAGCTCCACTTTTTTTCATATTACAACATATGTATAATCAGAGGTTATTATGTGATCTGCTTGTCCAATATTGCAGTTTCTGAAACAACGACATGATGAGATGCAACAGTGAAAATGTCGGGTTTTTACCTTTAACAGTTCCTGAGATACTGCTGTTTGAACCGTCTCACATTTATTCGAGAAAACCTGCTGCAAGTGGGTTAACAGGCAGTTTTTATAAACAAAAATCTCATGAGGTATGTGATATATCGAGCTGAAATTCCACAAATGGCATTTTAAATATCCAGAGTTTATGATAAGAAAGTTTCAAGTCAGTCAGAGATGGTCGAGCAGAAGACCTCAAATGATTGGTGAAGTGAATAATATTGATCATGTTGGTACTATGTGGTGGATTTTAACATCCGTGTTGATCAGACTTAGACACCCAAATAAACATGGTCCCACAACAAACACACTCCCTCATGCTGATGGAAATCCCAAATGTCACTGGATGAAAATGCACCCCACCACATGGAAACAACATCAACCAATCAGGAACATGTGGAGGAACATGACAATGGTCCAACATGTTGATGTGACCTCCAGACTTCCTACAGCCCATTCTGATCAAGCATCAACAGGATGCAGTGGAACCAGTTGGATTGACAGAGGCCCCACTGCACAAGGCAGAGTAGCCAAAGGATCCAGTGGTTCCAGACCCCATAGGACCCCCTGAGAGGTCCTCTGGTCCAATGGTTCAGAGCATTTTAGACCACATAAGGGGGACCAACCCAGTATTGGGCAGATGTTATGTCTGATTGGTGTATATACAGTAATAGTGTTTGCTGTCGGGTCAGACTGTGTAAAAATGTGTTCTAGCCTCACTTTAACTTCCATATCATGAGTTTCATTCAGTGAAAAGGTGATTTTAAACCTGGCAGAGCAGTGCTGCATCTCCACCCCCCCTCTGCCTTCTGTAACTCGGTGAATCCGTCTTTACAGAGCGGGAACGTCCCAGGAAGAAGCCGGAGCGGGAGATGCTCGCTGCGTAGAAACGACCTCGTCTCGTCGACTCGCCGGCTGCTGAAGTCCTTCATGATCCAACAAGCCACACAAACATTTAGCCGGAGAGTTCGTTCTCTCCCTCTCCAAGGCGATACGGCGGCGGCGGCCACATCAGCGGGCTTCCTCCATCCCATCCAGCGGCTCTTTGTCCTCACGCGAAGCCGGTCCGGTTCACCGCTGCGGAAATGCTGATTTTTGAACCATGAAGACCTGTGAGATCAGATCATTGTGCCTAACCTCCGTCTGATTAGTGTCGACGCTCTTTGTTTACCACTAAATCATTTTACATATAACTGCATGTGTGTATTTTGATTTATCAGGTTACCTTCGGTCCGTCAGCCTTATCCTTTAAAGGGTCAGTTCACCCTAAACTACAAAAGACATATTTACTTATTTGCAGCTGATTTTTTTGGTGATATTTTGTTTTATTGTGCCTTCACACTGGCAACATCATGTTTTTCTCATGAATTTCTTCAAATTTGACCAAAACAATCACTTGAACTCGAGGATAATTAGTTTTGAAACGTCACTGCGACCTCAGAAAAAGCGTTTTTGGCTCTAACTTAAGAATCCATGAGCTAATTATGGGAAAATTTGACACGAACATGCAGGATGAAACCAGAGGCAGTGTGGCGACCAGACATCCTTGGAGGTGATGAAAATGAGGCAACCACCGACGAGAGCAAAGGATGCCGTTGATACTGCGTTCACCAAATGCTCTCCACAGGGAAACGACGTCCGCAACGTTGGTTCCTACCATTTTAAACACGACTACATTTTTAAAAACTAAAGAAAAAGAAACGCACATTCAGAAATCATGTATTTAACTAAATGAGTGTAAGTTCTCGCTGTTGAAGTGAAAGTTAGCCAGTTTCACTCTTCGAGGTCGGTTACCAAGGCGACCAGAGCCTGTAACGTCTCCTAGCGACCAAGTGATGGCTGATGAATGAGTCGTTTCATGAGTGAAAGGTGATTAATGGGATCAAATAATGAAGTGCCTCATAATTCTACTTTACCGCAGCGTCATAAAAGCTCTGCAGAGAAACTTTCCCCGGTCGTGATTCAGCAGCAAAACTCGGAACAGAAGGAGCGACTGTGACTATTTCACATCACACGAGCTACTATCGGTCTGGCGTGGATGTTAAACAGTGAGACTAATGCTGTGATTCAGTTTTGCAGTTCCTTTCCTCGAGTCTACGAAGAAAGAGGCCACAGCTGAGGGGGAAATGGGCTCATCCTTTATCCTGACAACACGCCCGGCTCTCTCGATCATGGCTTTTTTTTTTTTGTTTACTGGAGGGATCCTGTTTTGAGCTTGTTGCAGAAGTGAGGAAGAAGAAAATGACTGTTGTTTCTGAACGGAAGGAGACCTCGTGAACTGCTTTGATCAGGGGGAAAACCCGAATGCAGCAGCAGAAGGAAAACATCTTTAAGTTTAGGTTTTGTTTTTGACATCAGCAAACACAGCCACAGTTTGTATTATGAGTCGGGCAGAGATGGAGAAATACGACTGCAAGGTGCTTATTTTAGGTTGTTCAAGGTTTCAGATATAATCTCTGAGTTTCTGCTTCCACCTGAACGCAAGAGATGGCCGGAATTCCACTTGTGACACTCAAGGACTTTAAAAATTGAACATCAGCAGCAGCTTTTCTATCCAGAAAACCTAAATTTAGTTACTAATCCACACGTGGCTTTAATTAGAACTGCTTTCTTCCTGCCTCAATCCAACTGAAATGCCTTTTTTTTTTATGTTTGCTGCAGCCTCTGTATCAATATCCGAGGAAAAATCCAAAACTAGAAGGGAGGATTTGAATATTTTATATGTTTTTTTGGTCTGATAATGGTGCCTCATGTAGAAGTTTCTTTAAAGACCTTTTATTTCAGCTTTTTAATGATTAAAATACACAGAAACCTTGTTTTTACCTGCAGAAGGAACGACTTGAACGTTCAGCTGGACTTTAAAATCAGTGCAGATGAAACTACCTGAGTATTCTCTTTGTAATTTGGGTGAACTGACCCTTTACGGCGTTCTTATTATGCTCTGTAAAGTCTTATCGTCTCACACTCCAGGCCTTATCTCCGTGTTGCACTCACCTGACCCTCGCTGGAACTTTTCCCCCCAAACTACCAAAACATTTTTGCATCACTTTCCCAGAGCGCTCCCTCTCCCCCGTCTGACCCCCTTTTCAAGCGGCTTAACTAATCTAATTCTGCGCTCCCCTTGTGGATTAGTTCAGTGTCATTGCAGAAAGGGCTAATCATATCGTCCGTGGGCTTACCTCCGCAGCCCAGACAACAGCTGGTAATCTGCTCCACGTTAATAACTTGACAGAACGTGGATCTCTACCCGGCGAGTATTATCCACGCTGTAATTATTTTACACATCGAGTCGCTTATATAGATACGTGTTAAACTGCGGCAAGAACGGTGGCCTACATCTGTACGGCTTAAGCATCTTTGAAGATCCATCTAACTAATCTGTAAATCAGTTAATCTGGCAGACAGAAAACACCGATGACTAACACTGTCGGGCAGCAAACTGCTCGCCTTGATGTGGAAGTCGTACCTCTATATCTCTCTATCTCTGTATATTCTTTTTACAATAAAAGTGTTTTTTTAATTGTCTTCTGTTGTTTCTCTGCAGCTCACAATTCAAAGGTTATGATTTTGCTGTTGAACACAAGGTGGCAGCAGGAGACCGATGGTTGGGGACTGGGTTCAAGAGGAGATCTGTGTGTTTTAGCTCCACAACTTATTGCTGCAGTGTGTTCGAAGTTTTTGGAAACCGTTGGCACTTTCCGGTTTTAGCATCGTTGTGCACAAAGCTGGCTGCGGTTTGGTGTTAAAACGTGCACCTTTGGGGTGAATTATGCTGCCTACTTCCAGTTGGGTTGATCACATGTCACCCAAAACTCACTGCTGAACCCCTCTGATGATCTTATGTCTCTGCAGATGTGTTTAACATCTGGTGAGAAGCTATAGAGTGGAGCTGCAGGTTGACTCATACCTGTTGTTTTTGAGTTGCGTGTCCGATTTTAATCAAAAAAGCAATTCGAAACAGTCCAACTAGCAAATTCTAGGTTGCATGTTTGACCCAGAGATCGAACTATCATGACAATGGTTTTACTAATTCGTGCTATTCTCCTTGTTACACAGATTTACTGTTCATCTGCCTGGCTGATTATCGAAGCCGATATTTGCAATTTTTCCCAAATATCATTATTTTTATTGACTGATTATTGGTAAATTAAATGCACTGCTTCAGGTCTCGGGATTCTGTGGTCTTAGAAATATCTCTCAAGCAGCAAAAACTGAACAAGGAACCAGAGCCTTTGTCAGAAACCAGGAAATTAGCTTCGCTCACGACGGCTGAGGCTACGCTAACGGCTAACGGAGGCAGCTGGTAAACAATAATAATGCTTTAAGATCTGGACCCTAGTGGGCGATGAAAGCGATAAAACCGTGATTAAGATTAAGAAAAGAGAGAAGAACAGCAGGAGACGAACTGATCGATCTCAGGAGAACGTTCTAATTTAATCCCTTATTTTTCCCATTTTACCTACTCGGTTATAGTCACCTTTATTAACGAAGACGCCTTGATATGAATGACAGGTTCTCTTTTATTACATGTTGTTAAAACACTACATTTATCGGTTACAAATATCTAGCATCAGTATCGGCCATGGTAAACCCCGTATCGGTCGACCCCTACTTTTGATGGTATCTCAAGTTGTTTTAAACCTATTAGTGAGTATTAAACTGGATCTTCACTTTAAAAAATGTATTGCAAATCAAACTACAATCCCATCAACGGTCAGAAAACAATGATTTTCTCCTGTGTCCACATACTTTTGGTCATCTGTAAATGCTAGATTTTGTTTAGCCCTTAAAGCCCCCACTATGGTAGCTTCCTGACCTTGTTTTTCTATTGCTATAAAGGCGATAAAAGCCGATATAACTCCAGAATAAAAGCCAAACATGAAATATTTCTACCTATAACCTCGATGTTGCTTTCTCTGAACAAAGCCTGGGCTCTGACATTCCAGCGCCGGGGCCTGAAATAGCCTGAATTGTCTTGAATCCACTCCACGGCGCTGCCCTCCTTTCTGAATGGACTCCGCTCCACTCCGCAGCTGACTGCACTACAAGCCTATTTGTTGCCGCTGTGTGGGAGTGGGCGACGCACAGACAGGAACCTGAATGCCAGGGCGCCGCGCTGATGAATCACCGACGTGGATCTGAGGCGGTAGCGAGAGAGAGAGAAAGAGAAAAGGACGGTGGTGAGTAGGCTGGACATGAAGGGGGGAGATTAAACGCTGCTGAATAGATGCTTCAGGTATGTAGGTGTGTATACGTCCTGCCCACCCAGTCCTGCTTCACGGCCGGCCTTGCCTACCTGTCTACACCCCCACTGTGGACGGAATACACTTAAGCACATCACCGGTTGTTGATGTAACCTGTTAAAGCTCATCTGTGTGGATCAAAGCTACATATTTAGAAAGTTATGTCGGTGAAAATGCCTTAAAATGGCTCAGATGAAACTGCACTGCTGTTCGCTCTAGTGTGTGGATCTACGTCGCCGTTTCTATCTTTACCCACACTGTAAAACTAACTTGACAACTTGTAACATCGGGGTAATTATACGTTGGAACTGGAAGACGATTTTGAAGAACAATAAACGAAGTCCAACCCTGCAAGCTGACGGGATCAGTTTCGTAGATTTGTTGCGTTGGAAACTCCAGAAGTCTGACTCTGTGTTTTTGAGACTGTCACTGGTGTTCGTCTACGTTTTAAAAGTGTAAATGCTCATGATTTGTCTTCCAGAATATAAAAGCCCTTCATATAAAAACGGCAACTAGGTAAAACAACTTGATTTTCAGCTGAGTAAGTCTTTAAAAGGACGGTCCAAGTGAAGTTTTTGTGCAAGTATTATTATTTTTATCCTTGTCTTTACGGTGTTTCCCTCTATTTTCTTATTAATTCTACTATCCTTGATTGGATATGGCATTTTGGGGGCTTTTGTTGGTGTTTTCTGTTGATTTATTTCGTAAATCTTTTACTTTTTTTTCACTCTCTTGCTTATCTGGTCTTATTTCTTTCTGTTTGGACTGAACATCCTTCTGTTGCTCATAGTTCTTCCTGAGTATCCTCCGTTTTTTTTTTGCCCCGTCAGTAAAGCACTTTGCAACCTCTGTTTTTTAAGAGGTGCTATATAAATGAAGTTAATTTTAATGTTAATCGCCTGATATTGGATTCTTCCCAGCTGGACTGCAGTGTCCCCATTGTTTTGATCCGTTCATCTCCTGTTATCTCTAATAAAGGCAGGAAGTGGTCCAAAAAATAAAACGTCTCAACCCAACTTTCAGGCAACTTTTGCCCAAAGGTGACAAAATCTATCTGCACCCAAAGACCGTCTATGAAGATGTTCGATAATATAATGCTGTGTCTTGTGTCAGTGTGTTGTGTGATACGAGTCTGTTCTCAAACTCACATAAGACACCGTGACACATGTGACGTAACTGCACAGAGGATTGTTGGTCAAAATGGGCAAAAATGGTAGCAGGACATCCTGGTACTTTAGACTACATATTTTTCTGGTGTACTATATTGTATGGAAGTGACTCTGGCCATCACTGTCTTGTCAGTGCCTCATGCCTTCTTACTCCCAGCTCATCAAAAACGAAGCAAAGATGCCATTTAAGTGGGCGAGCTATGTACAAATAAACCCCAGTACTGTTATCAGGAATGGGGAAATTAGCAATAGAGACCAAATCTGGGCGACTGTGGCTCAGGTGGCAGAGCAGGTTGTCCACTGATCGCAAGGTTGGCGGTTCGATCCCCGTTCCCTCCGCATGCCAAAGACACTAAACCCCAAGTTGCTCCCAATGGTAGATTAGCGTCTTGCATGGCAGCTCTGTCGCCGTTGGTGTGTGAATGGGTGAATGAGAAACGCGCTTTGGATACCACTAAGGTAGAAAAAGGCGCTATATAGTGCAGACCATTTACAATTTACCATTTGTTGAACCAGGCTCTAAAGCATGTTTATTTCTGCTGTCAAGATAATAACATGGAGGTCTATGGCAGGGGTGGCCAACCCTGGTCCTTGAGAGCCCCTATCCAGCATGTTTTAGATGTTTCCCTCTTCCAACACACCTGATTCAAATGATCAGGATCGTTATCAGGCTTCTGCAGAGCTTGATGATGAGCTGATCATTTGAATCAGGTGTGTTGGAAGAGGGAAACATCTAAAACATGCTGGATTGTGGCTCTTGAGGACCAGGGTTGGCCACCCCTGGTCTATGGGGATGGACTCGCTTTTGGCGGCAGCCTCAAGTGGACATTTGCGGAGCTGCAGTTCTTAGCATTTAGCAGCCCTGCTAAAACCGACCATTTCAGACCTGCTAAAATGTGTGCAAAAATGACAAGTTGTGGTTTTATGGGGGTTTACTGTATTTGCCAAGCTACTTCTCAGCTCAGTGTAGTGACTTAACTTGTTTCCAGTCTTTATGCTAAGCTAAACGCTAACTGGCTGCATGGATGTAACGTGCGGTCCATTAGCCGCAACGCCATACTATTTACTACGCCAGAAAAGGATTTAGTGTATCCCAGTATCACAATATGCCAAATGCAATATGCCAGGATGTCCTACTGCATCTGGTCAGAATGTGACTAGACAGACGACGGCTCATTACAGACGGTAACGGAGCAAGATGGTCAAAGCTTAAGGTGTCATACTAAGAGGAAGTAGCTGTTCTAATCGTATGCAACAGTGCGTATGCAGCTGTCGTACAAAATGAAAGTAATAAAGAAATAAAAAGTCTTACATTTCATGACTTGATTCCAAGTTTTAATATCTACATGTGAGCTGAAAATCAGTTTGCAGTGATTTCAGCTCATGCTCGTACTTAAATCGAGCTTTTGAAGGCTCTTTTTGTCAACTTTCATCGAACAATTCTCAAGCTGAGCCTGAACTCCTTCAGTCTTTCACTCCTCCGAACGCTGGAACAAGCAGTATTTTTGTTTTCAGCCGCCGAGTCATCCCTCAGGGAGTCAGATCTGCAGTAAGATTGCAGCCAGCTGAGTCAAGTCTTAGTTTTTGTCACTTCAAAGCTGCCTCGTGTCCAAGTCTTAAGTCTGCAGATCTCAGAGCGAGTCTCTGGTTCTTGGGTCTTCATGAGCAAACTGCAAGTTAGTTGGAAAATGTTCATAATTTTTCCATTTAAATCTGATTTAATGGTGATTTTTACATAATAAGACAAAAAGTTTGAGACTTGATGTATTTTTGTTGTTTTTTTTAGTCTTAATTCCTCATTTTTGTGGCTTCAAACGTGACTCGAGTCTCAAGTCACCAGCTCCTGCCTATTACTTGAACTCACCATGACTGACAATCAATATCTTCATTAATTTGCGTGTCATTACGGGTTGGCAGCCAGCAAACATAATGGAAGCTCACGTTCAATTATGGAAGCTAATTGTGGGGATTGAATGCTCACAGAGGAGCGAATCGATAGCCTCGCTGACAGTGGGAATGTTCCTGTTTGCTCCGGCGAAGACCAAACATGCCCGATTGATTTCCACCGACTGTCTGCGGTTCGGTCTCACTTTAATCAAATGTGGCAATCAAAACAAAATAAGTGTGCTCTGCTAGCGAGCCGTGGTTCCACTCTGTTATCTTCGCTAGCAGCGGCCCTAAAATATCTGTTTCATCTCAGTGGAGGAGAAGAAAAACAGCCGTGCTTGTCCTCCTTTTCGCCGGCCTCCTGTTATCTTCTGCTTTGTCTCTTTTTCACGCGTTCAACGGCCTTCAGATCGTGATGCGCTGGCTTGTGTGGGATTCCCCAGCCCACCATACGAGGCTTTGAAGTCCAAGAAAATGCGGCTCCGTCCCACTCATACCAGTCAGAGCCCACTCAGGCAAGAGCCACACAAATATAGAGCAAACGTGTGCAGTTAAACTCTCGACTCTGGGTTTGCTGAATGGTGCATTGTCGGAAACACCATCCTCCTGCAGAGGGGGACAACTGAGCTGCAGGGTTTAAAGTACACAGAGAAATGCATGTGAGGGAAAGGTGGAATGTTGCAGCGATTTCAGTTTGATTCAGTGGTTGCTTTGGTTTCCTTGCAGAGATGCTCAGTCAGGTCTTCTGAATGGTCGTAGCAGAGGCGGCGTGGGCGGCGTGTGACACAGCGGAGCAGGCGGGGCTTTCTTTAAATGCCATGCTGCATTTCTGGACTCGCTGCAAAGCACTGAGACGTCGGCGTCGCTCCGCCAGATGCTTTGGGATTACTTAGGGGTAATTTATGGCGATAATAGCGTCGGCTGGTTGAGAGGCAGAAAGAATCACCAAGTCCAAGTGATGTTTTAAGGGAATTATCAAGAAAAATTAATGTGACTCCACGCATTTGGTGCCAAAAATGGTTTGTTCTTCAACTGTAGGTGAATAATTCATTTGACACGTTACATAATCTAGTCTTTTTAGCAGCGAGGGAGGCAGTCAGAGCATTTTTACGGTATTTGTAGTGTCAAAACTTCAATCTGCATAATTAATAAGCTGCAGGGTGTCAGCTAGTTAGGTTACGTCCTGTATAATACAGCCGGATCTCAGCTTTATTATTAGATTAATCAGTTTATTTGAGGTGATCATGCCACTGCAGGGTCTAGTAGTCAAGTAAAGTTGTATTTTACACAATTATTGTTGGGTTTTATTCTATAATATGTAAAGTACTCACAACAAAAATACCAGTATAAAGTTTTAACCCCAGTATTTGAACTTGTTGGGTCCATTTGTAACACCAGTCACGTTTGTTTTTATAGGAAAGCACTCTAAAACAGTGACATGACAAAGAGCAAACAGTCTAATTGGAGCTCATTTAGGCAAAGAACTAAGTGGTGAAATCACCTGTTGGGCTACCAGATGGGAAAAGCGAGAAACTGCTATGTGACCCCAGAAATGCAGCTCTTCCAACAGGTTTTATGATTAAAATACATCAAAGTAATTCAATGAAGAGTTTCTGTGAATTTGTCCCATCATCACACATCATCATGGTATTGATCTTAAGCTGTTATCCAGTGTCAAGGACCCAACTCTGTTGACGTCAAACTCCAATTTTGAGATTTTTGTCGAATAAATTTGCCTTTTTGTTGAGATATGTTAAATTAACGTCTGTTTAAGTAAAATTTTACACAGCTGATGTGAGGCAGGAGCAAAAAACGGACCCATAATTTTACAAAATGTGTCGAGAAATAGTGGTGTTTACCGAGACCCAGCAGCTACACTGTAAAAAAAATGGTTGTTTTGATTCATCCGCAGCAAAATATATAGATATGACAACTTCTACTGACACTATGTTGAACCAACAAACTGCATTGAATTAGAGGAATTGAATTTATATTAATTATTGGTAGCATAAACACAAAAAAAGTTGATTACTTGTAAAAAATGAGGTTGTTCTAGCTAATATTTCCACATTATTTATGTAAAATCTTGGTGTGTTGTGCAATTAACTATGAATAATTTGGCGAATTTTAAAAGATTAAGTTGCTCTGATTTTCAGTTAAGTCGAGTTTTTAGTCTGAGGGCTTTAAATCCTGGCGTCAAGCTGAAGGAAAACGAAGCCATCAAGCTAATTTTATTAAGTTACCTCAATTTGAATTCAGTTTCAAATCAACTTACGCAAAAAAAATGAGTTGAAATTACACAGGATGTTACGTTAAGGCAACTTTATTATGTCAGAGCAACCCAAACACGGCCTGAAACTTTAAAGGTTTATTTAAATGAGTAAATTAAAATGGATTTATTAGGTGGTGGGAGTAGGTCCACATGTCCATAACTAATGCTTCAAAAGCTGTCTTACATAACAAATGCAATTCAAAGCTATTTTTACAACAAACATCAAACATGTCAGCTATTTTTCTTTTTTCAGATACTAATGTGTATTTAGTCTACTAATTTATCTAATAATATATGAATTTTATGATCCCATAGGTCCCCTAAACGATGAAATAAATTCTAACAAGGTGTAATCGCTCCTTTTGGTTCTTCAGCTGCTCCGTTTCCCACCGTCCTTGAAGGCAGCACCGCCCCTCTCCGCCTCTGCGCTCCAACCGAGAGGCACCGACCGACTGACTGGCTGCGTGGGGAGCCGGTGTGGGCGCAGCGGAGGACTTTCCTATAAAAGCAGGGATCCCACGGCCAGACGTGCTCGTCTCTCCGCGTCAGTCAGCGGCTCACCGGACCCGCTCCTCCCCGCCGACAGCTGCCTCATCCCCGCGTTTACAGTTCGGACAAATCCCCTCATCCAAGGAGGACAATCTTCGTCTATGGTTCTGACTGACGCTCCGACAAGGATGTCCCGGACCGACGAGGTGCACCGTATAACGGAGAATGTCTACAAGGTAAGACCGGGCTGCTTGGTAGTTTGTTTCCCCGCCGGTGACCGCGCGTCCTCGGCACACCTGCTGCACCGGGCACGGCTGATCGGAGGACGCGGCGACGGATAACTTTGACTCAGCTGACCTGGCTGCTGTCGGAGGCGACGTTTTGCCACTTTGGTGCCAAAAAAATGCGCTTTGTTATGAAAGAAGGCATCTCCAGGGAATCAGGAGGGCATTTACGCGTAATTTTCTCGAAAAGATTCTGGATAACTCGATTGGTTTGACTCTCTTTGGCTGTATAGGAGGTTAATTTGGACTAATTCAGTCTAGTCTATTAATCTATTAGTGGTTTCAAGTCTATTTAATGTCAAAAAAAGCCAAATAATATGAGTCTTTAATTTGCTTTTTGACCAGTAAAGTCCAATCACAGCAACACCTAGTGGAGTTAATCAACTACCTGACCTGTAATTGATTAATTGGCTGTGTTTGGGCCGTTTGTCTTCTGGGAAGGTTGAGCTTCTCCTCTGTTCGTCCTCATGAGTGAGTCAGTCATGTAGATTTCACCGTCGAGCCTCCACGCTGACAGCTTTGCCCCGGGGCACTTCACTGGAACACGGTGGCTGGCAGAAAGCTGTCACCACCAGAGGTTGGTGCTGCTGGGAGCCGCTCAGCCGAACATTAGCTGCTTCACTGATACTGATCATTAATTTATGGAGGCTTAAAGTGTGTCTTCATCGGACCGGGCGGTCTTCACTTTGGGGCTTGAGCTGTTTTTTTTTTTAAAAGGGAAAGGACAAAGTCATTATGGGTGTTTGTGAGGCTGTAATTTTGCACTTGACCCCGCCGTGCAGCTGGGCCTCAAATTGGACTAATGTGAGACCAGATGGAGGTTCTTGGTGCGAGAATAAGCAGGATTTATTGGGAAATCTCAGCCGTGACGGAGCCGAACCTCCCTGCACTTGTTGAAACCTGAGAGGCGGAGAAGGTGACAAACGCTCCTCCATTGTGATTTTTTTCCCAACAGAGCTCCTCTTCAGCGGAGGCAGGTGGGGGTGGAGAGGTGTTACTCTTGAGTTTCAGTGCACTCAGGGCAGCCCTCCAGGCGAAGGTAGATTTCGGCGATGAAAGCACGACAAGGGCTTTCCTTTGTGCGGGGAAACTTGCAAGTGCTCCACACGCCTCCGCAGACATTCTCAAAGAGTCGGAGCGGCCTGAGAGCTCCGGGGGGGAGAGGGCGGATGTGAGCCGGCCCTGAGCCCCCCTCCTCGGGTTCACTGACGGTGTGGCATGACGTCAGGATCCAGGGCTGCCGAGGGAAGAGTGGATTTGAGAGCGATGCCGACCTTCACCGGCATGAGAGCGGCGCACGGGGATGCGCTGCTGGAAGAGGCTCTAATGAGGGATCAGGAGCAGCCGCCTGATGCTGTGACCTGTGGGAGGTTTCTTTGGATCTGTAATAGCTGGAAGAAGAGGAGGAGGAGGAGGATGAAGAGGGAGGAGAGGTTAGGAGGCAGGCTTTAGTGATGAGTTGATTTGTTACTTAACAGAATATTAATGGATGTAATGGTCAAGCTAGGAGGATTTTCTCTGTATCGTGTGAGTGTGCATAAGGAATCGGTTGATATGGGTGATCAGGAAAGGCCAACTACCAATATTTTGAACCCAATGTAGTTTATATGTGATGTTTTAACAGCATGTGACGGCAGAGAACTTGTCATTCATAAATAGGCTTCTTTATTAACAAGGATGACTAACCCTGATTATGTAAAATGGAAATGGGAGTGAATAAACTGAGGCGCTCTCCTCTGTTTTTGTGAGGTGGATCAGTTTGTCTCCGGCTGCTCTTCTTCATTTTCTTAATCTTTCTCTGTTCTGTCACTTTTATTTGGTCCAGATCTCAAAAAAGCATTATTAATTATTGCTCTCCAGGGTCTGTTTCAGGTCAATCCGTGGCTGCCTTCTAACTTAGCCGCTAGCCGTTAGCGTAGCCTCAGTCGCTAGGAGAGAAGCTAACTTCCTGGTTTGCGTCTCAGTTTTTGCTGCGACAACAGATGGAGAGAGGAGGCTGCATCACACCTGAAGCAGCACCTTTAATTTACCAATAATCGATTAATAAAAATATCGATACCTGTAAGCGGGGAAAAATGCCAAATATCGGCCAGGCTGATAATCGGTCTATCCCTGATCAAAGGACTTTCTAGCAAGGAGAACGGCGTATATTAGTTAAACCTTTGACACAAGAGAGACGACTGTATCAGACCTGAAGTAGCGCATCTATCAATAATCAATAAAAAATATTGATAATCGGAAAAACGCAGCATTTCGGCCATGATAATCGGTCTAATCCTACTGTGCATTGATTTTTAGTAGGTTTTGCTATGTTGGTTTGAAATCTCCACCTTTTCGTCCTTATTTCTTGACAAAAATGCAAATAACAGCACATTTTTTAGTGTTTTAATGATCATGTGAAGGGAAAAAAGCCTCGGCATCAGTTGCGGCTTCATTGAAAATCCCTGCTGTGAAGGAAGATGCAAGGGGAAGAGAGGCTTCAGAGGCGCTCTGCTCAGGGGTCAAGTATGAAAATGCCATTGTGCAGAAACGCAGCGCCGGGGTTTCTTCCTCCCATCAGCAGGCTGCATCATTACGGAGTCAGCAGGAGTGAGGGGAAGCAGAGCGCCGCTGCCGGTTTGACTCGGGGGGGCTGATTGTAGGAGACCGACGCTCGCTGGCGCGGCAGTCGGTGCGACGGCGGTGGGGCTGTGGACTTGTTCCTGAGCTGCTGGAGCTTTGTGCGGGGCTGTGTTTAGAGAAACTAACAGGTCTTTATTAATTCATTAAAAGCGCAGAGGATGAAGAGGCCCGGAGGTGCCAGCTCCCATTAGATAACACTCAAGTCTGTTTCTCCACCGAGGAGATGAAGGTAGAGACGGCAAATGTCAGCAATTAGATCTTGAAGCGTCGAGATGGGGATCGGGGACATCAATTACAGAGCATCATATCGCAGTGAAGCGTCGAGCAGAATGTTCTCGGAGAGGTCGCTCCTCTGTCGACCTTGCTGTAACGCTCAAATAGATTTTTAATCTGCAGATCCAAATCTGCATCGAGATACAGTCATAGATCGGCTGATGTTGTACCGAAGTTCTGGATACCTGTGCACCAGAATCCTGAATAATAACCTTGAACTAGCAGCACCTACAGCTGCAGGATTAATGTGTGCACGTGTTGTCTGAATTGGTTGAAAAGTGCTTTTCAAAAAAGAGACGTGTGGTGCAGACTGTACCTGAATATTAATCTTGAATGAAAGGATGCAGGAGGAATAAAAGTTTTGCTTCTGTGTAAGTGTTAAAGGGCTCGTTCTTCTTAAGTGTTTCTGTGCATGTCAGAGGTCTGCAAGTGTACAAGGCCTCACGCAGAAATCTCTGCTTGAAACACCTCATTTTATTTCTCCCGTTTCTTGTCTACATCAGTCAGTCCCTCCAGGATTTCTTGGGCGTTTTTCCAGATTGTTGCGTCCTAAAATGCCTGAATTCGCGGCCGCTTTTCTAAAAAATTGTGATGCAAGTTGCGATGTTTTAATCGTATTTGTTGCGATGAAATTGCGGGAGACGGTAAAAAATTGCTTAAAAGTTGCATTTTTTTCTTTGTTTTGTATAATTGATTAAAAATTTAAAAAGTTAACTCCACATCCTGGCACACGCGTGTTCACACACACACGCTCACAGCTCGTCACGTCAGTTAATGAATCTACCTGACCTTCATTGTTTCAGTGCTGCCACAGATCTGGATGCAACAGCTTCATCACGGTGGTTTGTCTGGTCTGTGGTCCGCTGGTTTCACCCATTCTCCTGATATGTTTACGGTAGAAAAGTGTTTGTCAGTGGATGGTTTTGGTTTGTGTTCCACCTCAATATTCCACGGGGTGAAAACAGTTTAGCTCCGCTTTGGTGAAGAACATCAGGGGATTGTTTTGCAGTAGTTTTTGTTGCATCTGCATCTTCAAACCATAAACAAGGAAGTGAATCCGGTGACGTGCGTGCATTACTGGGGACTGCTGTGATTGGTGGAACTCACGGGAGGCGGGACAAAATTGCGGAAAAGTGGCCGTGATTGGACAAAATTGCAAGGTGGCGCAGAATTCATGGAGATTGGTTGAATTAGCGTTAATTGTTGCGATTGCAGCATCGAGAATTCCTTGAGGGACTGATCAGCGTGCAACATATTTGCACAACACCTGACTGGCAGCTTGTTTAAAGGGGCCTTAAAAGGGAGAAGCAGCATCATTTCTTCTGCAAAGGTTATGTCTTCCTGCCTTGTTCTCAGATCTGGGTTTTGTGATGCGTAACCAGTGCCTTTGTGTGCTTTTTGAACATTTAAAGCGTGCAGACATATTCTAGCAGGCTTGTAAAAAATGCACAATATGGGCTCTTTAATGAGCTGTGAGTCACCTCTTTCACAAGTTCTGCTCAACAATGGTGGCCAGAAGCTCAAACATGAAGGCTTGTCTGAAGAAATCTCACATTCTGAATAGTTCTCTCCCTCATTGTTCAGCAGCAGCGGCGGCTATGAATAGATGCTCATTTGGACTCCGCGGCTGAATTATTCCCGTGTGTTTCTAACTACCCGAACGTTGCTCGATGACCCTTTTGCCGGATGAGCGGCGGTGTTGTTTTCGCGCGGCTCTGCATGCTGTTTTGTTTGCTTTGTTTGTTCGACTTTGTGCTGCCAGAATAAAATAACCCGGACTGAACGGCAGAGGACCAAAGCCTTCACCTCCCCGCCCTGCTGCTGACAACAAGAGATGCTGAATGTAATGTTTGGATGACTCACGCTGGCGGATGCGAGTTTGTGTGTGTGTGTGTGTGTGGGCAGTTGTGTCTCACGACTGCATGTGAGTTTGTCAGCAGCCGTACTGTATTGTGGAGCGGCTGCCGCTGTTTCTCGCTTCTTAACGATGCACAATCTCGCATCAGAACATGCAAATTGCAAAGTGAGCGAACCGGTGGGTTGAGTTTGTGGAAGTTTTTTCGAGGCCGCAGAGGCGCGTTGGTTTCCCACCGACCGCGTGGGTAAACCGTGCTTCCTCAGGTTGTTGTGGTTGCCGAACAAACACCATCTGTATGTTTGCTCGGGAGCGTATTCAGCCAGGCTTTGTAAATCCCAGCAGCACCGCGGGCGCAGTTTGTTTGAATGAAGCTCGAGTGTCAGGGCGAGGCTGGAAAGAGATTGTTGGATACGTTTGGTGGTCGGAGTGGATTACAAAGAGATCAGCTGATTGATTTTGGTGCCGTCTTTGTACTTGTGCATTCAGCCGTTTTCCACGTGTTCTAGAAGCGAGGTCAGGTGTGGTTTAACTAACAGAATCATCTGCATGAAACGTACGTTGCCATAGTAGTAACATATTAATAGAAACATCCTTTTTTGGTTAATTTAATGGGGGAAAACTACCAAAAAACCACATCTTACCCATGCACCATCCTGCTACTGGTTTGCAGCATTGACCAATCACTGCTTTACGATCCACCAATGATCTTTAAAGTCGAGCCCAAATGTCAAACACCCTGCTGAGTCAAGCTTCTAAAAGATCGTCGACTCGCTGCTTTTTCTCAGTTTAAGGGCAGAGACTGAGGGTGAAAAGGGTAAACCTGAATTTTTATGTTTTAATTATGCAAATGAGGCATTAACGATCTAAATATGCACTGGCTTGCATTCATTTCCAGAACGGGAATGTCAACACCGGAAGAAGCCGTCATCGAAAGTCTTCTTGTTGTTGTTGGCATTTTGGAGTCAAAGGAGATTTTGGATGTCTGTTTTTTTTCTGTATCACCCCATAAATCCATAAAATACTGTCAAGACAGCGAAAAAAAATCCCCATGTTTTTAGGATTACAGTGTTCTATGAATGGACGCCTCTGTATAAGTATGCAGTGTTTGATGATGTCTGACCCTATTTATAATCTGTCCAGTTAACTTTAGGCTCTGGAGACATGAGATGGATAGTTTTTCGACAAAATAATGAACAGACTAGCAACAAAGGAACTGGAAACGCTTGTTTTGTTTGTTAAAAACATAATTTACGTGTATTTTGTCTTCAAATTATGCTGCAGAATCTAGTTTTGAAGACACAGTGTTGGTTTGCCGACACAAACTCACGAGCTTCCCTGTGAGACGTTCAGCTGATGAAGGGATCCATATAAATCTCAGCCCCGTTATTTCTCCTGCTATCGACTCAAGCTGTCAATTAAAGCGTCTCGACTGCATTACGTGTCGCTGGTACAGCATCGGTCTCCCGCTAACGTGGTGTGTTAGTGTTTGTGTTGCCTGACTGCCACCGGGGAGCATCCTCAAGTGACTGGAGTCATCAATCCCTTTGTAAATATTGTCGTGTTATCAAGTCCAACCTCCGCAAGACAAACACGCTGCGATGGTATTGCTCATGCAAAGCCAAAACTATTCGCTCTCCAGGGACAGATTTTTTTTCCTGTGTGTGTGTGTGGGGGGGGGGGTTTGTGAGTAATGCTACCGAACACTTTATCCCCACAGTCACAAGTACAATCTGTTCAGGTTTTCTTCCCTGCTGGTGTCTTTTCATTTTGTAGCCCCATGGACAAAAAAAGCAGTGAGTTGCTGTCAGCGGTGGTAGTTTTCCAGCTGTTTTTTCCTGCTGCAGAACTTATATAGTTTGTGCCACGACCACGAGCAGTGTTTCTGTAGATTCCATTGGATTGCATCTGTTCTGCTGGTCTTTATCGGCGTTGTTGTTGGTGTGCTGTGCAGCTCATGAGCGAGCAGACAGCTGTTGTTGGAGGCAGGGCGCTGCAGGTGAGAGGCAGGGCATCTGTTGGGGAAATGATGAAGTGCAGCAGTGGATTGAGCGAGGAAGGGAGGAGGTTTGGGCAGAGAGGTCTATCGGTTTGTTTTCTCCCTCCTCTTCCCACTTTGGCATTATGAGGAGGTGCTGTGGTGTCATGCCCAGCCTCGGAGCCCGTCAGGCAGATTGAACCACTCTGGTCTGGATTCCTTTGTTGGTGTTTGAGGTCGTATGAGGTGAATTCAAGCCTGCAGCCTCGCTGCTCGTGTGCAGAGAAACATACTGACTCAAACTGCTCTGCCAAAGCAGGATTTCTCCAGTGTAATTGTTTCAAACCAGTGATTTTTCTTCTGATTAGTCACAGCGCTTTCACCTCTGTAGTCTGTGTTCGGGGCTCCATCGCTGGCTCTGTGCCTTTGTCCCTGCAGAACTCGGCTCCTCCTCGAGCTCCAGTGTTTGTTCCAGCTTTACTGATCTTTAGGCAGCAGCAGCAGCGTTTCAGCGTCACAGTGACGCTCTCTGGCAGTGTCGTCGGGTACACGGTCGTATTATGTAAGTGGGGAGCAGTTTGTGTAGGTACAGTCATGCAGTCGTGCACATGAAGCATTATCTTATTATAAAGGTTTATCTCTCTGTGCAGCTTCACCTCTTCCAGCTCACTAATGTTTGCACACCGTCTGTGTCATTGAGGCTCTTTGCTCTCATGAACCTCATAGAAAAACGTGGGCTGCTGTTATCACAAAGCCAAATATGCTGCATCTGCATGGAACAACAGTGTGACAAAGTTACAGCTGGCGAATAAAAAGTGGCATATTTCTCTCAGGAGATGGCAGAAACCTCAATGCCTCAGTCGGCTCCAGTGTGACGGTGATATTGTGCGGCTGCAGCCCTTTGTTTGGTGTATGAAATGTAAAAAATGGCTTTGTTTGACCAAAAGCCCCAAATATTCAGTTTATACCAATAAGCGGCAAAGAAAAGAATCAGAAACAGTGTTCAGAGCAGATTTATTGGCAAGCAGAGGTTCACATATGAGGAATTTGACCTTTTTTTTTAAAAAAAAAGAAAGGAACACAAACATGTAATTTTAGCAGCGAGTGTAGTCAATACGAGGGATTGTAAGCAATAAAAAGTAGTAGAAATATTTCCAGTGTGCAGGAATGTGCCAATGAACTGCCGGAGAATGTGCAAGGTTGCACAGTAGTTAAGGTAAAAAAATAAAAATGAGTAAAAGGATAAGAATAGGTAGAAAATATTCTCTTAAATGTGCAGATGTCTGGCGTTCTTTCACTGCTTTTGCTTGGGGAAAAAAAGAGTCCTTTCTGGGGCTCAGCTAACCATCGGTCCGGGTGAATATCAGATCCGATATTCAGCATTTTTCCAGTTATCAGTAAAGTTATTTTTTTGACAGTCCTGAAAACGTACATGAATTTAAAAGTGCATTTCCTGGTATTGGGCTGCACAGTGGCTCGGTGGTTAGCAGCGTCGCCTCACAGCTAGAAGATCCCTGGTTCGCGTCCCGGTTAGGACGCCTGAGATCTTTCTGTGTGGAGTTTGCATGTTCTCCCTGTGCAGCGTGGGTTTTCACTGGGTACTCCGGCTTCCTCCCACAGTCCAAAAACATGCTGAGGTTAATTGATTATTCTAAATTGTCCGTAGGTGTGAATGGTTGTATGTAGCCCTGTGATAGACTGGCGACCTGTCCAAGGTGTCTCCTGCCTTCACCTGAGTCGGCTGGGATAGACTCCTGGCCCCCCGTGACCCTGCGGAAGATTAAGCATTGTATAGATAATGGATGGATGGATGGACTTCCTGTTGTTGAGTGATGCCCCGCCCACAGCTCTATCTGATTGGCTGGATCGGCTACACGTCACAAGTTATCTCAAGACTGGAAAGTTTGCTTTTAATTAAAAACTCGTGTAAAAATGCACAAGCAAAAGCATTTTAGTTGGAGTTTTGACACCAAGATTTCAAGTTTTACTGCTCACAAATATCTGTCCTTGGCCTCCGTGATGACTAATGATCATCTGCCTTGAAACAGCACATCTTGGTTGGTCACCATTCAGTTGTCAAAATAGCTGCGGGCTATTTCTGTCAGTCACTTAATCGGCTCACTCTAAAATACTGCATTAGTCAGGTTTTTGCTAACAGGTTAGTCATAGCCACACACGCTAATAATATCTTAGAACAGCTAATGTGTTTGTACATCTGTGGTCAAAAATCACCCGCAGCCTCAAAATAATCCACCATGCACCAGTCCTAATGAAGACCCAGTGTTTGTAATGCTTCATGTGCTTCTACCTTTACCCCAAATGAATGTGCCTGTACATAAACACACTGAAAAAGCATCTCTGTCATCAGCTGGTTGGTTAATACGGGGAACATGTGTTAACGCTCAGTTTTACTGCTGACAGGCAGAAAACGGCTTCATGTCTTCGCTGGCTGCTCTGTGATGTGGTGGATCTCTGTCTGTTGTGAGTTCAGAAGGAAGATGTTGCTGTTTCACTGCAGGCCGGCTGACGTTTCAGACCGCTAGTGGCTAGAACTGTTCCCGTATGACGCGATCTTGCGCCTGTTTGACCGGTTATCTACGGGAGAAAATGTGCAGAGAACGATAAGATTCTTGCAGTGCTTATTCCCTTCAACTAAAGATGCTTGAGGCTGCAAAACTGAATTCTGAGCAACCTCTGCATGGCTGTTTTTTGACGTCAGTTTTACATATGAATTGGATGTTTGCCTGCAAACACAGGCCGGACCCTGAATCAACATCCAGAAGGCTTCAGCGCAGGTGCAGCGTGCATTGAAGCCTTCACTTTTATTATTTAGATTTCACCAACTGCTCCGTTACGGCGCTCCTTTCATGGCTGTCATGCAACATAACTGCTGGCATCTGCTCTGCGTGTGTGTGTGTGTGTGTGTGTGTGGTACGTCAACAGCCTTTAGCACATCAGTAAGTTATCTAACTGGAGCTGCAGGGAGATCGAGGAGGAGAGGTGGAGGCTGCCAGGGAGCAGGGGCTTGGCAGAGGATGAAAGGAAAGTTACTGGGACGGATCTCCAAAGAGAGACAGAACGAGTGCCGGCAGAGCGGGGAGACGAGGGTGTGGATCCACTCTTGTGTTCTGACTCTAATTAGACAGAAATTAAGCGGGAAAGGCCTGAGAGGCGAGACAAAGCAGGGATTCTGTGTGTGTGTTTTAATTGGAGATGCAGCTCCGAGTGACATTTAAACTGGAATCTCTCTGTTATCTCGCCGCCGCATCCTTTTGGAAATTTCACATGTGCAGATGTGTGTGTGTGTGTGTCGCACAGGAAACGTTGCCAGAATGAGTCTTTGTGCGAACATACGTGCGGATTCATTCACGTGGATCCGATGCGTCACTCGCTGATGATGATGATGATGATCACCTCGGCTCACATGGCGGCTCTGTGGAGACTCCCTCTCGTCCTTCTCGCCTCCCCCCCCCCTCCTACCGTCAGCTTTCCTGTGGCATGAGCCGAACGTGAGGTGAATAGGAATGGGTCGCCCTGTCATGGAGGGGGGGATTCCAGCGCTGCCTTATACGGCGCCGGAAGTGCCCCCTCCCTCACCCGCCTGCTTCTTGAAGCTGCATCGCTGGAATAGGGGGCGCTGACTCTCCCTCTGCACGCTGATAAGAGCTCATCTGAAAGGGAAATTGGCTGACTTCACACACATTCGTCCGCACACACACACACACACACACACACACAGAACAGATAGGCTCTGAATTTCCATCTCCTGAGGGCGTTGAAGCAGTGCAGCTTTAGCGCCGTGATTGTCACACTGACTGAGCAGAGGCAAATAATGTCCGTTTCCTCAAAACAAAATAATGAAGGACAGCCGCAAAACACTAATGGACATAATACACATGCATCAGCTTATCCCTCCCACATACAGTATGTAACCCAGCGGGGGGCCCTAATCGCTTTTTTCACATTAGCAGTAATGTCCTGTGCTGCCTGCTTCACTCAGTGTATATGTTTGTGTGCATGTGTGATGGTCGAGGCCATAAAAAGAGGAGACTTGTGAGGAAGCAGAAACACCCTACTCATATACATCAATATATATGCAACGACATAAAAGGTTGGAGCACGGTTTATTCACCATTTCCTCCCTGTTTTCTACCCCCTTCTTCTTACATGGTTCAGTGGCACCGACTGTTTATACCTTTAACATTCGACCGGCTGCATTTCAGCGAGCGTCTATTGACGTTAACGTCATGGTTTTAGTAGTAAAGTCAAACACTGATCCGCTGCTGTGGGCACAGTTTTGGTTTTTTTAGGCCAAATGAAACGGGAGATTTCTCAGATGTGCAACTTAAAAGTGAAGGTCACAGCGCTAATATCGCCAATGTAAAACAAATGGAGGCAGAAAATGACAATTAAACTCAACTGCAACTATTTGCATGAGTATTAAAGGACTAACATTTAATTATTGTGGTAATGCTACCAACAGCAGGACCCAAAATGAGAAAAAGTTTGTCAGTTCACTAGGGCTGGTCCGAATAGCAGTATCTGTGCTTCGGATATTCGGATCCAATATTCGCCAAATATTCGGTTCGTGCCGCAGTGTTGTGGGGCGACACCGGAGCGTCACACTGGAGTTGGCAGGTCTGCATACTAGAACCACTGCGGCGTTCTAGAGCCTTGGTGGCGCTCGGCGGCGTACTACAGCCTCAGCAACGCTTGGTAGCGTTCTAGAGCCTTGATGACGCTCGGCATCACTTGGGGACGTACTACAGCCACGCCAACACTCGGCAGCGTTCTAGAGCCTTGGTGATGCTCGGCAGCGCTAGGCGGCATATAACAGCCTTGGCAACGCTCGGCGGCGTTCTAGAGGCTTGGTGATGCTCAGCAGCACTCAGCGGCGTCCTGCAGCCTCGGCAATGCTTGGCGGCGTTCTAGAGCCTTGGTGACGCTCGGCAACGCTTGGTGACGTACTACAGCCTTGGCAACGCTCGGCGGCATTCTAGAGCCTTGGTGACGCTTGGCAGCGCTAGGCGGCGTACTACAGCCTTGGCAACGCTCGGCGGCATTCTAGAGGCTTGGTGACGCTCGGCAACGCTTGGTGACGTACTACAGCCTTGGCAACGCTCGGCGGCATTCTAGAGGCTTGGTGACGCTCGGCAACGCTTGGTGACGTACTACAGCCTTGGCAACGCTCGGCGGCGTTCTAGAGCCTTGGTGATGCTCGGCAGCGCTCAGCGGCGTACTACAGCCTCGGCAACACTAGGCGGCGTTTGGCGACGCTCGGCAGCGCGCACAAATATTCATATATCAAAATTATTATTCGAATACCACAACAACGAACGAATATTTAGATATTCGTGACCAGCCCTACAGTTCACCTTTAAACCACCTTCTTCTATTTGTGCTGTTTGGCGAAAAGTATTTGGACGCACCGATCGACTTGTGGTTCTTGGTTACAGTTGAGGGCAATGTGATGATTAATCGACTACTAGCCAGCTACTAAAGTAACTTATTGACTGGTTTGAGTAATTTCTTTAAGGATCCTCAATTCCAGTTTGGTAAGTGTGATTTTATTTTTGGGTTGCAAGACATCCGAGGACAAGTTTTGGGCTTTGATTGATTCAACCGAAAAAATTATCACTGGATGAATCAACGCCGAAAATGATCATTAGTTGCAGCTCAAGTGTGCAACAACTGGCCCATGGTTTTCCCAGTCTGGTATGGAAGAACTTCAACTCTTAAAACCCCATAAAAGGGCAAGTTAGAGCAGCATATTAATACTCCGTTTTATGGTGGTATGGTGACATACGTGTGTAGAATATACAGATTCCATTAAAATATTTCCATATACACACTTTAAATGTACTGAAGTCACAATAAATATAGTGTATATTTATTTTAGGTAAAAACTGACGAGTATCACATCTCGGCTAAACTAAATGTGGAAGCTGCCTTATGTAACCAGCGTACATGTAAAATTACATAAGAAAAGATGCTATTATATCTATAAACAGCCTGTTTAGTGCATATGTGTGTATCTGTGTGTACTTCAGCAGTGCAGATTCACTAAACTGTTTGCTAAACTGTCCTAAATGGTCCTTTTTGCAACGCTTTAATTTTAAAACCAGAAAGCGTGTAAATAATGTTTATAAATCCTACGTTTGTATCCCTCCAAATATGCGCGTCCCGGAATACATAATGTGTGTTTTAATCCTAGTAGATGCAGCAGTTCATGGCAAAGATATATGGCCTGATTTACAATCTTAAGTGATGCTTCAATTATTTCTGGATTTGCAGCAGAAGCTTATTACTTGCTTCTCGGCCCGTGGCCTCATGCTCGACTGGATTTGATTGAAGTTTTATTTTTCTTCTTCTGCTGCTGCTCCTCACTCAAACTTGAACCTCCTCCCTGCAGTAAATAACTATTTTCTTCATCCTGCACTTTTTTAATCCAAGTCTAGAACCTAAACTATTCAGCATGCATCCACATGAGCTGTATTCTTGGCAGTTAGACACTGTTTGATGATGTTACCTCTGGAGGTAATGTTTGTAGGGTCCTGTGTCTCCATGATGTGCTGCAGGGCTGCCTGCAGGCAACGACAATAACAAGCTGCTCTCAGTAATAAGCAGCTGATGGGAAACGAACGCCGTCGAGTTTCACTCCTGTAACTGAAACTCCCACGTTTTTATTACGTCGGTTCAGACCCTCACAGAAATTCCTAACTTCAGGCGTGAAAAGTTCCTGTCCTCAATTTACGAAGCTTTAAATAGAACTTGTTATCCTGGTTATCGGATACATTAATAAATTCATGAATGAAAAGGCGAACGCTATTGTTGAAGTGCGTCCGGTGAGGTTTCCGTCGGGGTTCGTGAGAATAGAACCGCCTCTGTGGTTATCAGCAGAGGTTGGTGATAAAGCAGGAACAGCAGCAGGACCAGTGGAATGTGGACTGAACCACAGAAATGTTATTGTTGAACCAATATTGAGCGAGATAACGGATCAAATAAGCACAGAGCTGGAAGCAGCATTCAGATATTGCTCTTAAATGAAAGCAGCAGTACCACAGTGTAGAAATGGTCAATTTCTACTTCAAAATAAACTTTAAGCACCAAAATAAAAGCACTAGCTAAGATTATGTCTGTTATAATGTTGGTTTATTCATACTGTGTGCTTCACTTTAATGTTGAAGCTGATAAATGTGACAGATGATAGATCCCCCTTTAGGAATCAGTAAAGTTTTATATTAATCTTTACATCATAATTTATTTGTTTATCATATTGTGCATTAGCAAGCTAAATCTACTGAGTAACTAAAGATGAAGATAGTGAAGTAAGAAGTAGATAATTTGCCTTTGAGTTGATGCGTAAAGTAGCAGAAAATGGAAATACTCAAGTACCGTTGTGCTTAATTACTCTCCACTGCTGCTTGTACAGTTGTACTGTAATAGCAAATACTTGTATCCATGTAGTGTAAGTTGTTCTACTGTGTGTATGTATGGGAAAATAACTTTTAACTTTAATTCACAAGTTTAGTCAGTAGTTTCTGCTGTGGCTCCATGAAAAGGTTTAAGGGAGCTAATATGTTCACATAAATCTAAAATAATTCTCTTACTATGTGCATTTAAAAAAAAAAAAAAAAAAAGCTTCCTCTGTTAAGAAGCACTTGGGAAATATTTGCAAAAAAATGCATTTTTAAAGGTAATTTTGTCTTCAGTTGTATGCAGGAGCTGATAAATGCTCACCTGTAGTTATCTGTATTAAGTGTTGGAGCACATTTCTAAGTATTAGGAGTTAATAAAGAGCTGAAGCGAGCATGAGGACAGTATCCGTCAGGTTCAGGACGCCCCCCGTCTGATTGCAAACATCACGTGGTGGCGACGCTCTGCCTCCACCAGCGTGTCAGTGATGGACGTTTGCACATCACCTGATTCTTGTAGCGCTGCGAGCGACGGCGGCGGCAGGATGTGGCGGGAGGATGTGGCGTGCTTTATGAGCAAGACTTGATGACGGGAGGTCACCTTGGCCGGCGAGCGGCAGCCAAACGCGCCTCGGCGCTGCATGAGCCCTCCCCGTTTCCATGGCGACCACGTAGAGCGAATGACCTTTCCCGTGTGTTTGTGTTTGTGTCTGTAATCTGGTTAACTTTCCCAACCAGAAGTCACACAGCGGGGGGACGGAGAGGTGAACTTCACTTATCAACACTGATGCTGTTGACTCTCTCTGAGTGCACTGATGTTCTTTTTTATATTTAGGCTTCTCTTAGAGTGGGAGCTGGCAGTCAAAAGCATCCTGCTCCTAAGTTTTCCCTCTGTTCAGTCCTTCTGTCTTAAGAGGAGAACCTCTGGGGCTGCCGTGTAGTTCGCTGAGTTAAGGCGTTACCACATGGGCGCAGGTCGCCAGCAGCGGTCGTGAGTTCGAGTCCGGCTCACGACCTTTTGCTGCATGTCTTTCTTCTCTCACTCCATCAATAAAAATTTGAAAAATCTCTCCCTTAAAAGCATATTTTAAAAAAAGAGGAGAAAATTTGTTTTACACTGTTATAAATTACAGTAAAACTGCAGCCACATTCTACCAGTAATGTACCATTTTCCCCAAAATATGGTTAAAAACTGTAAAATCGAATCGCTGTTTTTGGAGCCGTACACTAACAGTATGACTTTAACATCACAAAACAACAACCTTTTTTACTGGACTAGTCTTTGCCATAGATTGCTGCCTTTGAAATAATGTTCCAGATACATAAAAATGTACCTTTACTCGTCATTTAGGTGAATTTTAAATGTTAAATTTATGAGTTAGAGACCTCAGTTTCAGCTCATGAATATTAAAGCAAACGGGACCCTTCAGTAAATCCAGTAGTCATACAGCTGTGCTAAACTTTCCAAATGCTACTGGACTGAATGGATCCATTCATTATGATAAAGAGTCGTTTTTTCAGGTTTGTAATGCTCAGAAAAGTGTATTTAGCTTTTTACATCTGCTGCTTTTCCAGTTGTTTCTGTGCCAGTAATGTGACAAATCTGGAAGCTGTAATAATGCAGTTTAGAGTTAAAATCAGCATCTCCAAGTCTTCTGATTCACGAGTAGCCAGATCAGGGCGTGCAAATCTGACTCTGCAAAATAATAACCACGGTTATTTCAGGGACAGAATATTTTTATCGCACCTTCACATTTAATTAAACGGAGCACTGCTTTTGCTTTAATGTTGTGCTGCTTTCCTGCAAATGCACAAAACTTTGCACTGAAATCAAATGAGTTCTTTTGCGAAATTCACACCTTAAGGGCAAAATATGAGTAAAACTACACCAATTTTTGCAATTAAATCAAAATAGCTGCTTTTAATTTTATGTTTTGTGATGCTCATGCTGAAGTTTGTTTTGTTTTTGGCGTTTTTTTTGCGTTGCTTTACAGCAGAGGCGCTCTTTGTATAAGATTTGTTCTTGGTTAACGTCACCTGCCCCGAATCCCAAAAGCTTCCGAACATCGGATCGTGATCTGACTCATTGGGTTGTTGTTGTTTTGCCTGTTTGCTCTCTGATGTTTATCGCGGCTCCAGCTGCAACATCCAGGATTTTTTTTTTTTTTTTTGCACGGGAAGAAGCCAAAACATCTGGATCGCTTCCTGGCAGCCGCCTGGTTCGGTTTGCAGCATCTCATAGCGTTTTTGTGTAGTTGTGGGAAACCAAACCCCTGATCGAGATTAATATTTGATTAATTTTGCAGCCCTTAACGAGAGAAAAGCAAACAGTCCCGACCAGCCAATGAGAAAAGAGCCTTTCTACTTATCTGAATGCTGATAATGTATAAATGAACCCGTTGCCTCCACTCGGTTATTTTTGCATGTTTTCGTCTCCTTGTTTTTGCCTCCACCTGGTCCGTCCTGCCTCCTCGGTGGGGCTGCCAGCTCTCCCCTCGCTGGTTAATCTGTTTGGCAGCGAGCGGCGCAGCAGGTTCTAATGGTGCCACATGGCTGGCTTGGCTTTACAGTAATTTGCGCCCCGACATGATACGAACCTGCTGCTGTTTATGTAGGCTCTGACTCACCCCGCGCTCCGGCCTCCCGCCGGCGAGCACACAAGCCGCCAGAACCGGCCGGGCCGCAGTGTTCTCCACGCCCCTTGTTTTCCTACCTTTGTTCTCTCGAGTGTTTGGCTCTGAAAGCTCTTACCTGTGTGGGAAGTTGGTAATAGACGGGTTTGATGAAGTAGGTGCTCCACACAGCTGTAGTTGACTTACATGTTTCAGAAAACCTCATTTTTCACCACTGTATCTAGTTCAGTCTTGTCTTCAACACTCCTTCCTCTTGTTCTAGTTTCTCGTTTGCTTCTGTTCTACCCGATTTTGCGGTAAATCAGCGATTCCACTCAGTACCTTTATCTATTCATCTGCACTTTAATGGATTTTAGAGGATTTACACTCACAAGGTTTTGGATTCTCCACACTTTGTTCTTTAACTTTAGATACTCAACACTAGTTAACTTTTGTCGAGGGAGTGTCTCTTGACTAATTAAAATTTAGTCTGGGATTTGAGCGTTCCTAATGCGCCTGTTGGCTTTTAATTCTTCAGTTTGTTCGGCTGCACCTGAACTTGTAACAAACACCGCAGAGAGGTGTGAGTTTTATCCGCTTCATGCCTCCCCTTGTTGTATTATTAATAGCTTGTATAACCCCTGGCTCTGCTCCACATCACTCATCTGTTATGGGACGTGGTGTCCATGCGCTGCCATGTTGCTCTGATGGATCTATTAACCTTGATGCTGAGGGCTAGCTGCTACCTATTCAGTCTCCCTCTCCCCGTATTAGCCGTCTGTTATGACCGCGGCGGCACTTAAATTGAAATACCGCCGGGTTCCAGCGGCAGTGTTGGGGAAACGCAGTGTCTTCTTTTGCACATCGCAGAGCGTAACGTAAAGCTGATGTGTTGATCCTCGGAGACTGAAGCGGTGATAATAATCAACCGCAAGATCATTTTCTTAGGTTGCCTACAGGCCGTAAATTTAAAGGGTTGGATGTGTAAGATTAGAGAACCTTCATGGTCCACAAAGGCACCTTTTATTTGTTGCATTTGAAGTTTGACAAAAGACGCTTGAAGCAGTTGAAGCTCAAAGTCTCATGGCTGAGCGTATCTGACTAATTTGTCAGTTTCAACACTGTTTTGAAATTATATTCAGTTTGTTTTTAGTCTTCCATATTCAGCCCTACCCACACAGAGCTGGAGAATGGTCTGACTGCACCTCATGATTCCAAAGGGCTCCGGCTTGTTTGAATTCCTTTAGCACAGTCGGTCATCTTGGGTGTTTCCAAACAAAGGGAGAATTTTTTATTTATTTATTTTTTTGGTGCAACATTTTGGGAATCACTGTTGTTAGAGTGGCTAACTCACCAATCGAAGGACTACCTTATTGCATGATCCAAATTTTCGCCAAAAAACTTGCCGCTTCCAGCGTACTGTTTTAGTTTCCTGTAGCGAGAGAGATTTTGAAAACAGGAAGGAGGAATGTGCAACAGGAATAGCGGGCTTATACCCATGGTCAACATCCGGTTAGTCAGACTAGTAGCTAAGCTAATGCTACCAACAGGCAGCCTCTTGTGAAGAACACTTGTGAGGAAGCAAGTCTGAAGTTACATGATGTTTTCAAGAAGTCAGACCATATTACAGACCCACACTTTGTTGCGTAGAGTAGTGATTGAGTGATATATATATAATGCCGTTAGTATGTTTTCACTTTTTGCATCTGGTAAAATACAGAAATGTATTACTGATTACAAATAAGACAACATTTGTGAACTTAGATGAGCATTTTATTTAGTATTTCTGCTGTCTGCATGGTGTCTGTTAATGTAAAACTAAATAAATGTCCACAGATGATCTTGAAAACTAAACTTTTTAATGTCTCGTGCATTTAAAAGCAGCATTCTCCCGCAGATAGAATCATCTTCTGCAACTGCTCAGGTAACCGTATTAACATCTGACGCTGCAGTAAGCAGATGTGTCATGCAGACATGAGGCTTATTGAATTAGCAGAGCGGCTTCACACCATGAAAATATCACATTCGCTGTGGTAGCTGCTCAGGCCTCAGCAGCATCCTCTGTTGGACGTCCTCCTGGTGACTGGCCAGAGCTGATTATTTTAAAAATGGCGTCTGTCAGTAGTTATGGAGTGGCCCCTGTCAAATCAGATAAAATAAAATGTGTAAAGCAACAGACAGGTGCTTACTTTAAAACACAAAAGGGTAAATCTCCCCGGCAAACATCCACAGGTCCAGATCTCCGTCTCCCCTGCAGAAACTGATGCTACATGGCAGCTTGTCCTGCCTGCCAGCACTCTGCACTGCAACTACAACAACAACCGCACCGATCAACACACATTAAAGCGCCACAAATACAGCGTCGCGCACGCTTGTACTCACACACACGGTTTGTCACAGTCGGCTGCTTCCAGGACGAACATCTGCCTCGCGACCGCTGGTGGAGGAGCTTGTCTCTTCCCCATGTGAAGATAAATATTTCAGACGCCCAGCAGAACAACAACATGTCAGTGAGATGGATCTGAGTGCTGCACAGTCGTGTGTTCATGCGGACGCTCAGGTGCATCCAAAACCTGAAAAACCGCAGCAGGAAGAACGAGTTTGTTTTTGTTTTGTTGCTCTGGTTAAGCTGTGATAATTTACCTATTTATAGATCCGTTTTTAGATTATTCTGCACTTAATGAGAAGCAACAATTGAACCGTGTAAATATTTTTCTTTTTTGCATGATAATAGTCATTGATTAATTTTCTGTGGGCTGAACAATCAAATTAATTCTATTCATTTGAGCACTTTTATATGAAAAGAATTAAACTGCCGATTGTTTCCTCCTTAAAGATGCTAAATTGTGATGCTTTTACCATCTCCTCCTCCTCCCCTAAAGGTTAACTCTGTTTTGCTCTTGACTCGGCTAATTATTTGCACAGGGTTTCCATCTCCGCTCCGGGATCAGCGATATGCTTCATGGTAGATTTGAAAGTACTCGGTGATTAGCTCCACCGTGGCATTAAGCCTGCCACAGAGCCAGAACGTTGAATAAAATGCAGCCTCAGTGACGCTGAAGATGCATGAAGGATCGATTTTAAAAACGATGCATCATCTTTTCACTGAAATCACAGAAAACCCTATCGCTGGTTGTATCTGAGCGAGTGTTTTAACAGACCAGACGATAACTCGGTTTGGTGTCGTGTTGGTATTTGGCTTCTCAGATAACAGTTCGGTTGTGTTTGTCAGAGATGAAGCACGTTCGTGAGAGCGACGCGACAACACAGTCCGTGCATTGTTGTCGAGTATTGGCATTTAATTGGCGATCAGCGAGTCGATTAAAACACATGACCGAGGCGAAGTGAGACAAAGCGGCGTTTGCTCGGTAATCCCTCTCCTTTCCCATGCGCTCCCTCAAATATGGTCTTTCATTCAGCGGAATGCTAATCAGCCTTCAGTCCCCTCTGCTGAAGGAACAAGCTCAACTGATTGAGTGTGGATTAAGCAAGGGCCGACCAAATTAATGATCCTATTAAATTATCCCCTAAACCGTATGAGCGCGTTGCGACGGCGGGAAAACTCATGAATTAGTTGAGCGCTGATGGTGACTGACAGCCTGTTTCTGACCAGGAGGGTCTCCGCTGTGGGCGTTATTCACAGCTCTAACGTGGTTTATGTGTGTGTGAAGGACAGTTATGCAGCTCCACCACTGACTAAACTGAGTTTGAGAAAGGTCAAGGACGTAAAGTTGGCACTGAATTGGTATTCAATGAACCGTGCTCCTCGGCGAAGACCTGGTTCTGCTCCTTTGAGAGCACACAGGCTGCTGCAGATAATAACGTACTGCTTCCTAGTGTGCTGTGAGGACATGTTCAATTCATGTGCAGTAGATTGGCATCTTTGTATTACACTGGATGCACACAATCACTTGGACCTCAGAAGACCTTTACATACTCACAAATGTGGAAAATGCAGCACTAGAAGTCCTGTTTGCACTGATTGCTTGGGCTGCAGGCAGAGCTGGCTGGCCCATTAGGCAATATGGGCAAATGCTAGGGGCGCCGTGGCCTCCAGGGGGCGCCACAAAATCGGGAAGCACATGTTAAATGGCAGTGGAGGAGGGCGCCATGTACAGTCTCGCCCAGGCTGCCACATTCGGTAGGGCCAGCTCTGGCTGCAAGTGACGATTATTTGCATTGTTGATTCGTCTGCGGATTATTTTCTCGGGGAACTGATCAGTTGTTTGGTCTTTAAAATGCTGACGCCCAAGACGACAAATGTCTTGTTTAGTCTTCCACCCTGATGTATGCAGTTTCCTGGCAAAGAAGAGGGAAAAACAGTGAAAATAGAATCAGAAAATTTAGAATCTCTCTTTCTTAATACATTCCGCAAACTGATTAAACGACTATAGCTGGCAGTTTATTTAGTAGTTGGAGCTCTAGTGGCGGCAACATTGCATTGCAAACAATGAGTCCTCTGAAATGAAAAACTCTAAATCAACCACTAAAAATGCATTTTTGTCTGGCTGCCCTGAAACAAAAATAGTAATTTTACCATCTCAAGTTTGTACTTTTTCGACACTAAACTATTTGCCCCGTTTCCAGTCTTTATCCTCAGCCAAATTACTTTAACATATGGATAAACGCCCGTTACGTTCAAGCTAAATGAGCTCACGCGGTTCAGATTAAGCCTTTCAGCTCCATATAAATTTCTACGCATTTCAGAGTATCCTGGACTTTTAAATCTGGCGTCTGTGGCGATATTTCCTTCCTTGTGCACGAGTAGTAATGCATTTTACATGAACCAGCAATGACTGGAACCAGAGCTGGAAAAGGGGAGCGACAACAAAAGTACTATGGAGAAAAACACAGGAAGAGTCCAAGAAAAGTTTCCGATGTTGCAGGTGACAAAAGAAACAGTGGAAGGATTGCAGTCTAAAAAAGAAAGCGATAAACAGTGAGGCATAAACAGGCACTCTTGGTGTTAATATAATTACTGCTGGTTTGTAGCTTCAAATTGAGTTGATCGTACACGGACACAAAGATGGCATCAATTTTTACCAACTCTCTGCAACAAAGTGGAAGCGTACTTCCCAATATGTTAAACTATTCCATTAATGCGCATTAAGCCTGCTAGGTGAGTGAAAATCAGGCAGCAAATGGATGCAGAGAAGCTCCATTTAAGCTCGGCAGGGTAGATTTTTCCATATTCATGCTTAAACTAATGGGTTGAATGGGGAAAAAATCTTGGAAATGGTGCATATTTTATCGTTCACGTGCACAACTTCTGGCTCGTGTATCGGTGGCGGCATGTTTGCATGCATATGTGAATCTCTGAAAACATTTTAACGAGAGCCACCACACCAAGAATGCAACACATGAAGCCGGACCTGTCAGACAGTGGTTGCATAACTCGGCTCATCACTCGCGGGCACGAAAACACACACAAGCATGCACACACAGCCGAGTCGCAGTCGTTCCCAGCCCTCCTTCTGTACATGTGTTTATTCAGACATGAGAACCGGGCCGCCCTCCATCTTCCTATTTATATTCCTTTGTTGATCGCTCCTTTGTTCCTGCCAAGCGGCGGTACATCCACGGCGGTGATTACTGCTGCTGGAGCGCTTCCACGGGCCGGGTTTGTTCAGCAGCCGACGCCTTACATAACGGAAGATGCACCCGGAGATGGGGGGGAGAGGGGCGACGGGGGATCGGGGTATAAATAGGTTTGTTTGTCCCCACAAATGCACAAAGAAGCACCACTAACCTGCTTCTTTGTGCTCATTATGACATAATTTCATGGCTGTGCAGGAATCCGCAGCGGGGTGCTTTTATTAGAACCAGTTTTGCATTGCTCAGGAATCAGTTTATTACCTAACTTCACCCCATTCGTGCACCTTGAAGCTCTCCTCATTCGCCGGGCGCTCGGCCTGTTTCTCATGCACCCCCGCGTCGTCCTGCCCTACTTCCTGCCTCCCTGTTTTTTTGAAGTCGTGAGGAAGTTTGTGCGCCAAGGTGACTGTTGTGCGTCACCCGGCGGGCATTAGCAGGCGTCCCGTGTAGCGAGCGGCCGTGAAAAGGTGTCTGTCAGCCTCGGATGTGCCCTGCTCCCCTCCCGCCTTATGCTCATTGTCCCGTCCTCTCTGTTCCCCTTCTGCACTCCCACTCTAACCCGTTTCAACTCAAGTTTCTTTGCTGCCTTTTAAGAGCAGTTGTACCGAATAAAGGCCTGGCACTGAAAAATCCATCAGTATGCTTTCGTAATACGCTGCTGGTCTTTCTTGTGCAGCTAAACGTTGCCAACAAGACCTCTGAAGGTTCTTTGTATTAAGATGTTTGAGTTGGATCAGACTCTCTTCAACACATCTCAAAACTTCCACCACTAGTTCATAGTTCGTCCTTCCTCGGACCACTGAAGGCGAAAAAGCACCACTGCAAGCTGGAGAAACGCCTGAAACCTTGGCATCATGCCCTGAAAGTAGCTCAGGGTTGCAGTCGAATTGTTTTTATTTGCTTAGGAGGGTTTCAAACTTGGTGAAATGGCCTAAAAGTATCTAAGTTGCAGCCATGATAACAGCTGTTCAACTCCTCTAAATGCTAAGAAAAGGGGCTTTAGTGATTCTTTAGTTAGTGATTCCCTTTAGCAAACAATACAGTGAAGAGCAAAGGAGTTAAAGCAGATCCACGTTAAAAACATCCAGCGTAGCGCGAACATGTAGCCTTAGAGGAAGTGCAGTCAAGTTCTTTTAGCACCACGTTGGTCTTTACCATTGTTTTCATGAGTTCTTCTTCATGTCTTTCCTTGATTTCATGAAGTTTTCCATCAAAGACGAGGGAAAGTATCAAGGAAAAGGTATTTTTCTTTTTTCTTTTGGGACTATTGGACCACAACCTCGTCTTTATACCTGTGAATTTATTCTGAAACCAACGTGTTGATGGTTCATTTACCTTCTAACTAGAGCGGCAACAATTAATCAGTTGTCATCTATTTGACTCGTTTATTAAGACAAAAAAGATCAAAATCCTTAAGTTTTCGTTAGTTTTTCTTTACATATTCCCTTGATTTCATGATGTTTTTCCTCAAAGTCGAGGAAAAGCATCTAGGAAAAGGTACACTTGTCCATTTATTCTGAAACCAACATGCTAACTTCAGAAATTATTTGTTGCAGCTCTAGTTAGAAGGTAAGTGGACAGTCAGTTCGCTTCAGCATGAGTCATTTTTTCGAGACAAAAAAGGGCAAAATTCTGATTCCAGCTTCTTAAATGTGAATATATTCAGTTTTTTTTCCTCTGAGCTGAATAATTTTGGCTTACGGACAAATCGAGACATTTGTCATCTTGAGCTTTGAGGGAAAATTAACATTTTTCCACCGTTTTCTGACATTTTACGGGCCGAACGACTTGACCGCTCGCTCGAGAAAACAATGAACGGATTAATCAGCAAAAGAAATCACAACATAATCGTTTTTCACTTCATCTGTGAGCGTTTTGACTCATCAGAGTAGTGATTACTCACTACAGCAACCAGCAAGCAGTGACTAAAGCTCCCCGACATTCTTTGTATAGTCATGGTTCTGTGCCATGTACTCAGCCTGGATGGTAATTGCTTTAAAAACTTTTCCGATCAGGGAAGAAAATGGTCTCATTATCTTTTTTTAAAAGTTCTTGCTGTTTATTTTAAGAAAGTGGGAGCAAGTGAAGATGGCCTGATGCCCTTTTGGACTTACAGGGTGGCTGTGGCTCAGGGTTGTCCACTGATCAAAGGTTGGCGGTTCGATCCCCGGCCCCTCCACATGCCGAAGTGTCCTTTGGGCAAGACACTGAACCCGAAGCTGCTCCCAATGGTAGATTAGCACCTTGCATGGCAGCTCTGTCGCCACTCGTGTGTGAATGTGTGAATGCAAACACATTGTAAAGCGCTTTGATACCACTAAGGCAGGATAAAGCACTATATAAGTGCAGACCATTTATAATTCTGCAACTTTTGCAGTTTTATATGCATGCTGCCGTCATTAGGCCTTGATTATTAAGATTTCTCTGTGCTCAGTCTCATCTTTTCTTCTCTTGTGGACTCAGTTTTCTATTCATCTCTGCTTCTCTGACAGTCCTGCGAGTTCAAGAAGAAAGTCACAGAGAAAGAAAATTTCTGGTTTTTAAATTGCAGGGTTTTGCCAGCAGAAGTGAAAGGGCAGCTTGGACTGAGTGGGAGGCTGAGTCACCGCACAGACAGACAGACAGTAGAACTCATTACACATTTCTGCCGGACTCTCTCCTTTGTTCTTAACAAGGGCTCGCGCCCCTGCTCGTTGTTTTGTTCTCGTCGTGGATCAACTCCACTGTGTGCTGACCGACACTCGGCCATCTGTCAGGAAAGAACGGGAGATTTCGTTTGATATATCGCTTTAAATACGTCTCCTTTTCTGTGTTTTAACCTTCACAGATCTGCGTTCCCTAATAATTCGACTCTGGCTGTTTCTCTCTCTTGAAGAACTGGATCACACAAGAAGCGACGCGACATGTTGTGGGCTGTCTTTGCTGTTCTCGATGGCTGACTTATTAAAGTCAGTAAAATGTTCACAGCAGAAGAACTTCTGTCTTTCTCTGATCAGTGGTTCACTGAGTCAGATAGTGGTGCAAAGGTGTTATTCTGCACAAGGAAATCATAGCAGCAAAGTTTGATGTGTTTGGTGTGAATATAACAGCTTTACTAATCAGTGTTTTTATTATTAATGTTGCAGAGGGACGTCACATAATTATCACCTGACCCTGCAGCAGCTTTAATGTTAATTTAACACTGTTTGCAGCAAAAGGAGCTTAAATAAACCCTCGGTAACTTACATGATTAGTACCGAGCATGGAGAGAACTGTGGAGCATTTAGCAGCTGAACGGCTAAAGATCGTGTTTGTTTCGATAACCTGTTATTTTCATGGTTAATTGATTAGTTGTTTGGTGTATAGAATTGGGGGATATTGTTGATCAGTATTTGTCAAAGCCCGAGATGACAAATGTTTTGTCCACAAACTCAAAAATATTCAGTTTACTGTCAAACAAGAGGAAAGAAACTAAAATATTCATACTTAGGAAGCTGGAATCAGAGGATTTGGAAGTTTCTTCTTTAAAAAAACACTTAAATTGGTTAATTGATGATCAAAACTTAATAGTTGATGACTAATTGATTAGCTGATTAATGACTGTAACTGAAGCTTTGATGAAGCGTCAACTTCAAATGAATGTATGTGAGAATATGCTAGAAAACACTCTAAACCAGTGGTTCTCAACTGGTGGGTCGGGACCCAAAAGTGTGTCGCGAAGCCATTTTTAGAGGGTTGCAGAAGCAAAAAGTAGTGGTATGAAGTCTTTTATTTTAAAGGACGTTTCTTATGACACAGTTTGCTTTCAGGAGCAGGATATTTAGTGGTGGTGACACCAGTAGTTGCCCACTGTTAACCTCTAGATTTGACTCTGCCAGCTTACTGGAGACATTTATGCTAAAAATAAACCAAAATGTGTTCAGAATCCGTCCAAATGGATCAAATTGTGCCCAAAAACTTGGCAAAAGTGTCCAAATATACCAAAATTAACAAAAAATAAGCAAAAATTTTCCCAAGCTGTATCAAAATGCGTTGAGACTACACCCAAATAAAACTTAATTTGTTAACAGGAACAGCAAACTTCAAAAATTTGGGTCGTGACCGTTATTAATAGAGACATAGTGGATCCTGAGGCTGGACCAGTTGAGAACCACTGCTCTAGACATACATGTTTTCAGTGGCCTTCTAATGGTCCTAATGTGTCATATTCATTATATATTTATTTATCCTACAAGATGCGGTCCTGTTGTGCCTGCTTTGGGGTTTTATTTCAGTTCTACAATTAACTTTTACCAGTTTCATCCTGTTTTAATCGGTCACAATTCTGTTGCTGCCTGTCTGATAACATTTACGACAGTGTGGAAAACTGTGTATGCTGCATAAATACATTTTTATTTGATATGTAGATGCTTGTCGAATCGTTTGCCAACATGTTAACCATAACAGGCGATAACGTGTTGGGTATGACTTTTTTTAATGAATGAAAATCTGATTTAAACAAACAAAAACCCCCCAAAAAAATCAGTTGTGGCTGATTTGATCTGATTTGTTTATTTTGTATTCTACTATTTCTAACAGAACCTACACTTATGTTGTGTTTTTGCATTTTCTGAGTCTTGCTTGACCTTGGTGGAAATGGAAGAAAATGATAAATAATGAACACGGTGTTGTTCCTGAAGGCTGGAGATGACGTCACCTCGTTTAGTCTAATTAACTTACCATGAATCTGTCATAAGAATGTTCTTATCCTGAGTTATTCTCAGTTTTGTAAGGATTTCAGATATCTGTCTCTTAGATTTGATGACTACCAGGGGGTGAGATGATACTTTATTTATAATTTTGCTTGAAATGACCCTTTATAAAAAGTAATTAGCAGGAGCAGTGTGCCAGAGTTCAGTGAGTGTTGGGAGCCTGGGAAAAACGGTGAAGGGGCCAGGACTGCTGCAGAGCTGAAGGAAGTCCGCAGCCAAAAGCAGGTTTTATTTTAATAAATGCAGCAGGGGAGGTGACACTCACACCATCGTATGCACATGAGCCCCCCCGGTTACTCGTTCTCTCTCGCTTCCTTTTTCCGTTCCCCTCCATTTCATCCCTCTAGTCCTCGTCGTGAGGCTGGAAATGAGACCTCGCGGTTGGCTCAGCTGACTCTGTGTGCTCATGCCCCAGTAAAGCCCGGTGCTCCGTCGCTGTAGCTCATGTCGGTGCTCGCATCGGTGTCTGTCCTGCTTCCTGACTAACCGAACTTGCCTCTTTCCCCCCTCTCTCCAGTCCATCATGGAGCAGTTCAACCCCTGCCTACGGAACTTCATAGCCATGGGGAAGAGCTACGAGAAGGCGCTCACCAGTGAGTACACCGACCGCTTTCTTGTTTACTTTCTGTCTCCGTCCTTCTTTCATTCCACCTGTCCGCCCAACCGTCCAGGCAGAGGGCCAGCTGACCCGACGCTTGGCGCTGCTTTTATATCCTCTTGATTTATCTTGAGTAGGGATAAGGCATGATGACGACACAGATATTCAGTAGTTGATAGTGGTGTTGGTGTCGAGCCAGAGTCTCCTCCACAATCCTCAAACTTGGGCTTTGAACTACACAAGCTAGTTTGTTGCTCTATTGCAAAAGTTACAGCAGCAAAGTCCTGCTGCACAGATCTATTTAACCTATTTAAGGAGGATCTGATGGCGATTGTTCCTCTGTCATGATGTCTACACGTCCTCGTCCCTGCCCTCCAGCACCAGCCCATTGATCCTGAATGTCCGCCTCAGCTGTTCGTCCTTTGTCATTGCTTTACGTGGCTTGCACAGGTGTGTTTGCGTGAAAGAGAGAGAGAGAAAAGACGGAGAGACTGAGGTGTACACGCAGCAGTGGCTCAAGGTTAAAGACAAAGCAGTGGAAATGTCTTGGGGGGGCAGCTAAGTGGAGCATGAGCCAATGGGAAGTGGAACAGGAGGAGGCGCGAGAATAACGGTTCCCCTCATGGGGCCGAGAAAACCAGAGCGGGCCGAGCCGGTATCCAGGACAAGACAGGCCGAAAAATAAGAAACAGGAGAAGGTAGAGGGAAGGTTTGAGGGGGAAATATTCATGAATAGAAACAGATTTTGGAAGAAATCTGTGACAGAAACACTCACAAAGCCTTCATCGTCCTAAAGAACGTCACGCAGCTTATTTGATTGGAGTCAGTTGTGATTTTTCATGCTTCCAGATCCGGAAACACTCATGTACATGTCTTTAGATAACACCCACCTCCAGGCATGTTGGGCTCATTTAGTGATAAGAAAACCTTTCCCTTCTGCTCTCAGATGCCACTCTGAGGAGGGAGGAGGAGGTTATCGGGGTCGGATCATATTCTCAGCTGTGGTTGGTGTTCTATGTGCTCAGCGTGGAGCAGGGCTCTCCTTTGTGAGGGAAGACTCGGCAGACCACAGGACCAATAAAGGAGGCCTCACTCCAGTCTGATAGATAAGGCTAAAAATAGCCCTGCGACTCCCCGAGTGGGGATTACACTTCATCAATGCCAGGCAGCAGCACGGAGGCAGAGTTTAGAGTAGAGCGGTGCAGAGTGGGGTTGGGCACCCAGCAAGCAGCTATTGTCACTGGAGAAATGCCAGTGCAGCCACTGGGTTTTTTAAGTAGATCTGGGGCGGCAGCTTCGCATCCCTGGAGACCGTGAAGATCGGCGTGATTCAGGAAGGAGGCCGACTTGTTTTGTTTGGGTCTGAAAGCATTTGGGCTCGGTGAGGGCAGTGTGGTTTGGGATGTGGTGCTGAGCCAGATTCTGTGTTTAGTAAAAGCCGTGTTGCAGCGCTGAAGCAGACATTAGGGATACTGTATATTTGTGGAGCAAAGAACTCATCACTGTGAGAGGCTACGTGTTTAAAAGCACAGATCAGAAGACAAGTAGTGTGGCTTAGAACTGGGCTACATTTGGCTAAGACAGATCTAGTTTAAGCTGAACTGAAACGATGTCATCTCCAGTCAGGCACAAAACTAATGATCATATTTTTTGTTAGATAATCTCCCGGCTATTTCTTAAAAAAAGTCGATTTAAAAATTTTGTCTGTTTACTGCTGAACACTGGTTCCCAGAGCCCAAAGCGGCATCCTTAAACTGTTTGTTTTGTGTGAATAACAGTCTAAAACAGGAACACAGTTGTATCAAATGAGCACGCTATTAAACTGGGAAAAGCTGCAAATCCTCAAATTGGCTTGATCAATGATTCAACCATTTCCTTTAAGAGGGCTGATCAGAAAGTTGAGACTGTGACTGCAAAAATCCCACAATGTACCTGATTCAATCATGCAGTGACACACCGCTCCAAGTGCTCCTGCAACGCTTGTAGCTTGTAGTCCTGTTATGTAAACCTACCAAACACCATCCGTGATGAGCACTAATGACTCCTAACGTGTGTCAAAATGGCGACCCTTCAACTTGAATTTCATTTGAGGGAAGAGGTCGTCACATTGGAGCACCCATATGCCTTAACGCCAAATGTTCCCCCTCAGATGCCTCAACTCTGCGTTTGCATTGCAACTGTGACAATCAAAAACTGTACAAAAGTCAAATTTGACCACCTGTCAAAGTAGTCTTGTTGTGCAGCGATGCCCTGCTCCCAGTGCTCCTGCAACACTCGCAACACTCCCTGGCAGTCCTGTTGTCCAAACACGTCTCTGAAACTCCAAAAACGGCAAACTTTCAACCTGAATTTTATTTTAAGGACGTGAAAGAAGCCACAGAAAGTCGGATTTGGCGTGTGGGACAGTTGGAGTACGACAATTGTGTTGTTGTAGCCAAGAAAGTCAGGACGTGACAGTAGAACTCTGCATCATAGACTACGTTCAGACTGCAGGCTAAAGTGACCCAAATCCGATGTCACCTGTATCTGATCTTTTCATGACAGTCTGAACAACACAGATCCGATTTTTTTTAAATGCGACCCAGGACACTTGGATATGTGGTCTGAACGTCCAGGTCGCATTTATCCGACCTACATGTCACTGATACATGACAAACGTCTCTATTCTGTGTTCAAGTAGGAACAACAACAACAACCATGGTGGACGATAACGTGGAGTCCAGTCAGTGGAGGTTTCAGAGTTAATTAATATTTGGAGGGACAGCTCTATTCAGGTCGAACTAGAGGGGTCTTATCAGAACCGGGTGGTTTTTGAAAACATTTCCAAAGAAATGGCCGAGCGTGGGTATAAACGGTCCTGGCTCCAACGCCAAAGGAAAGTAAAGAGCTTCCGACCTGAATATAAGGAGGCTAAAGACGCCGTGGACGTGTTGACGGTCCACTTTGCGAAGAGCTGGACCGGATTTTGGGAGACGAGCCCAGCGTTCAGCCGATAGAACCGCTGGATAGCAGCTTTGCCATGTGACATCGTTGGGTCCTCTTCATGTGGGACACTTTTTGGTCGCATGAAGTTCACGCAGGAGATCGGATACAAGCAGCATTTAATCGGAAACGTGAACGAACTCACAAAAAAATCCAAATTGAGCGTTAAGCCCTGCAGTCTGAACATAGCCATAGTGAACAGCCACCTGACTGTCAAGGAAAGCAACAACCGTGCTCCTGCTGCTCCTGGTGCTCCTGACCCGATGCACCATTTACGGCTTTGGAAACCTGCTGTTGCTTCTCTTGATGGTAGCCGCAGACCCACCTCTTATCTCTAGTGATGATCCCCCTCATGGAGGCTGGATCATCCAGCTGCTGCTGACTGAGTTTTAAGGAGAACTTTCTCAACAACCCTCGTACTCTTAAGGAACTCGTTTGTTTCTAAAATGATCGATTGTGCAGCTCCCAACTACACCACAGTGAAACAATGAAGCTGTGACTATTTTTTCCAGATGTAGCCCATTTGTAATCAGCCTGTTTACATGTGTTGCGAGCTAAACATCATCAGACTCCATATGCTCACTGAGAAATGATGCAAGAGGGGATTTGATTGTGTTTGTGGAAAGCTTGATTTAGAGTGAAGACACTGCGATGGGCTGCTTATCACCAGTCTGGGCTGATTTAGACCTTTTTCTTGTTTATGTTTCATTGACACCGACACTCCCTGGCTTTATATCACTGTTCTAATCCTCTTTACAGGCAGACACTCCTCCTCCTTCTTCTTCCTCTCTTTCTTCTCCTCTCTGTCATTTTCCAGCTGACAGACAAGTAAAGCACCTCCTCAGGCTAATCCTGCCTCACCTGGGCCTGCCTGAGATATTCTCCGGACATCGATTAAATTAGCCTTGCTCACCCAGCCCGTCTTAGCCTCGCCTCCATCACCCGCCTCACCCTCTCCCACACTCTCACGTCCCACCTCGGCTTAACTCGAGCCAGGCTTCAGGAAAGCCGGAGAAAGGGTCTCGCCTCGTCCCTTGTCGTAGCTTACCGAGAGGGGTGGCAGCGCCGTGTAGAGATTTACCGGCTTTTATCTAGACTCTTGGTTTTGATAACAAAAGTGAAAGCAGGCCGAGTGATTTCAGAAGCCATCTCAAAAGAGCCTTATTGGAGAAATGAAATTGTTAACTGTGTTTACCGACCGAGAAGCCAGGCGCAGTTTTCATTTCCAGAACAATAACTTGCATAGCAGCGGGCTTCGCTCAGCGTCTCTGCGGACTTCCACCAAGACAGCTGTGAACTTGATGTGATGTGAACTTGAACTCAGAATAGATTTCCATTGTTTCCCGCGCGGCGATATGAATACTTTTGCCATTTTGTGCCTCTCTCTGGGATCCTGCATGGGCGTTCTCTGGCAGTTCAAAGCACAAACACCCATCAACATGACAGCCCTGTAATAAACTCAGCCCTCATCCATATGTATCTCTGGACTGGACATGTGTCCTCTGTCATCATGGCTGTCAGTCGCTGTGTAGCTAACCCCTGACCTGCTTTAATTCACCGTCGCCGCTGCTTGAGGCCATCTTGTCGCCGTTTTTTAAGGCCTGACTCACCGTTTCTGTCTCAGCCACTGTGCCCGGCTTGTGTGACAGTGCACCGCAGAGAATAATGGCTGGCTATCTGAACTGCAGAGTGCTTTCACATCATTGCAGTGGAAAGTTGTGTCAGCATATTGTCATTTGTGGAGCTGCTAAGACGCGAGGAGCTGTTGAGGATTTTAAAGATTCAGTTTATCCAAATTACAAAGAACCCCCTGTTGTATTCAGCCATGCAAATAGATGGAAATGTAGTTTTTAAATTCTTAAACTGGCACATTTCAAATTCAGTCCACGTCCAGTGTTGATTTGAGATTTTATCTCAACTACAGTGTTTAGCTTTTAGCTTTGTCCTAAAAACCGAGCCTCCTGAATCAGAACTATTGAGCCCATCAGCTTAAAATATGGATACAAATGTACCTGAAAGATTAACTTAGAGATATAAGCTACTGTCGTCACCGTAGCGTGATGTTGGGCTACGTTAAGACGGACAATAGCACAACGTTGCCGACTTGAAATTACATGCATTTGCTAAATGCCTGCTTGCACTGTGCTAATCCAAAGCTCTGGTCAACCAACGAAAATCTTCGAAAAGCCGACTAAAATCGTACCGTTGACCAATCAATTTGTCTCGAGAGGAAAAAAATAGAACCCTAAACATTGCCGCCAGATTATAAATCAGCCACACCCTAGCGTGCGCTCTACCTGCAGCCCAATTAGCATGAAATAATTATAAATCAACATTAAAATGCTAGTTTTTGCAGCATATTAAATCCTGTTAACCTGGTTGTTTTGCACTGAAATGATCAGAGCAGTCATGAACTATCGCAGAATATAGCACAGATGAATTAGATGATGTTTTTAGACGATCTGCCATGTTGATTACTGACCTGTGATAGTTTACACTTGACTTTTTGTCCGTCAGTCTGAACAAAATGCAGCCACACCGACTCCTTTGGCACGATGCCAGTTAGTTTGAAGTCTACTCTGAGTAAACTTCCAGTAAATGTTAAATAAGTGACATGTAGCAGTGCATTATTAGATTAGGTTGGGCCAGTTTAAAGTTGTGAAAACGGGTATTTTGTTCCTCCTGCAACCAAAAAAAAAATGGATTAATACATATGACAGTAACACCAAAGATTATTCAACCAATGAGAATCTGGTTAGATGCAAGCATATTGACCGGTAAGTCAGCTGGGATGCTTCAGCTTTATATATATCTTCCTCTACCAACCAGTTTTTGTTGTGCATACACGAGCTCCCAGTAGTAAATTAACCGGACAGTGGCCTTTAGGGAAGTTACTCATTGGTTCGACATTAATTTGCCACAGCAGCTAATTAATTGAAGTAATTGCAGCAGGTGACATCAGTGGTCGGCTAAATATGGAGGCCTGCTACCTGATCATCTTGTACGTTGCACTTTGTAATGAAAAGATTTAACAAAAGCGTACTATTTCCATGTAATTTGCCGATCTAGCATGGAATCAACTGACCGAACCCAATCCTTTGAGAGACCTGATCACTGTTTGCATGACTAGATGCCAAGAAAGAGGAGGTTTTTCTGTAATTTTGGGTAAACTAGTCCTTTAAAAAGTAGCTTGTGCTGCCGACAGGGTTAGCCTCTTCAGCTTTCTCTCTGTTTCCTATAGTTGCCTTCCATAGAGCTTCTTCTCTTCCTGCCTGGTCTCCATTTCCGCCTGTCGCTCTTTATTTCCCATGCCCAACCTTGCCTCTCTGGGGGAAGGGGAGGGTTGCAGGGGAGGGTTGCAGAGCTGAAGAAGACATCATTTCAACTCGGCACCCTTGATCTGATGCCCAATGCTTCCATGTTTCCAGGTGTCACATATGCTGCAAAGGGCTACTTCGACGCTCTGGTGCGGATGGGCGAGATGGCCAGCGAAAGTCAAGGCTCTAAGGATCTTGGTGAGTCCTTGTAGTGGCAGTGGCAGTAGCGCCCCTGCTGGGGTGGAGGGGGGTTGCACAAGCAGATGGTGGATGGGATGGCTTGAGCTGTAGAGCAGAAGCAGCTGATGACCAGCCTGAAACCGGACACACACGAACACACACACACAAACAGAGCCATTTCTCCAAGTAATTCAGTGCTGTGTTAAAAACTGAGCATTAATCTGCCCTTAACTGCACTTCAGAGCTGATTTGATGCATTATCGCCCTCGATTCATATAGCAAACACATTTTAATTTGAGTGGAATTAACTCTGCTTGATTGTCACAGCATGCCCATTTAGTTAATCCGTTGTTTCCCGTCACATTCAGGGGAGATAAAGGCTCTCCAGTTGTGTGTTTTCTATTTTATTGCACCACTTCGAGCAAATAATGCATTCACAAATTTGTCTGGCGTTTTGAAATTCACAAGAGCACACATGGTGAGGTGGATTTGCTCCCTATTCATTATAAGCCCTCAGTGTATTTACTGTGGTAATGAAAAATCTTCTCGTTTGAATGCCGCTTCCAGCAAGATGTGAAGGAGCAATTTTCCCAGCGCCCCCGTCTCTCTCGCGGTGTGTCGTCTGGTTCTGGTTGGATCAGCTCTGGGTCTGCTCATCACAGTTTTAGCAACAGCTAGGCGAGGACTAGCGGATGCACGAGTAGGAGCCTCAGTATGAAGTTGTGTCGTAGTTCTAGAGCCAGTCACATGGCGAGGAGTGTGACGAATTTGTCCCGGATCGCTGCAGCGTCTTCGTTCCTTTTGCCCTGACGTGACTTAACATAGCAGGCGTGGACTGAAACAGTAGGAAACGGAGGGATGAGGGGGGCGGGAACGGGGATATCTGAGGCGAGCGAGGAGGATATAAAAGCTGCATTCATTATTCATGAGGAGACTTTTTTTTTTTTTGGAGCTTCATCATTCCATTTTTTCCCCCTCCCTGTGTCTCTTTGAGTAAACACTCGGTTGAGCTCGCTGTAATTTTGAACAGTGAAAAAGCTCATTACTTCCACTGTTCGCTTTTAATTCGTCCAGGTGTCCCGTTCCAGTCACTTTCAGGTCATGCCATTTTAGGACCGAGCGGTTGAACATGCAAACACCGAACCATTAAAAACTACTTAAAAGGATGAGCAGAGGAGGCCTTTGCACTCCAAGAAGGGAATGTAATTGAAAAAAAATATTGGCATCCAGCTAAAATTCTACTCCAGAAGTCTGCCAAATAGCTTTGCAGCATTAATTAACTTTACCTGTGTGATGAAGTGCAGTCTGTACATGTCGTTATGCAGTGCCGGTTTTTGCTATTACAAAGATTAAATGCATGCATGTGAGAGATTCTGAGCCGAAAATGTTGTCTGTGTGTGCAAAGTCCTCGGCAGGTACCCCTGACTGCAGTGTGCAGTTCGGGGCAGGAGCTCAACGTTGGTCAACGTCGGAATGCAATTGGCTGGATCTAACATTTGACTCCGCCCACGGGGACATTGCCTGCATGTAAAAACGAGCGCCGTCTTCTGCTCCTAGCATAGTCACAAACAAGAGTACCTGGCTGCAGACCTCCACTGTCAGGACAGGAAGTAACGGGTAAAATGAAGGAAAGGACATTTAAAGCGTCCAGTCCGGTAGGTGGCGGTAACATGTGAAGTTGGTTTGCTAACCGCTAATTAAATCAAAAGAAGAAGCAGCCATTTAACGAGTGGTTGTGGCTGTTTCTTAGTATGCGTACTTGTCCACGGTACGACCGTGATGTGACACAAAATTTGGTTTTAAGATTATTTGAGGCGAGAAAGTGGTTGTATAAACATCAAATCTGTGGTCAATTTATCAGATAAATTCTGCTTAAATATTTACTCCAACGATTTCGGAGATTTGAGCTACTACCGGGCGGTCAGCGCTCACAGCTCCCCGCTGACAACAGCCTTAGCTCGGTTAGACTTTCTGAAATCTGCCGCTGGCTCTGACAGTTCTGTAGCAGGATAGAAGTAGTTTTACGGGAATCTAACGGTCACACTTTTGTTATTTAATGTCCCCGGTCGCCGACTTTGTCATTATATTAGTAATTATTGTGTTGTCTTCATCACCTGTAGCACGTCTTTGTTCTATTCTTATGACTGTAACTGTGCATTAAAAATAACATTTAAGGATTTTTCTATTAGCAGGCATAAAAACTCACAATGGGGCTCATTCTCAAAACAATCACAAGTTCAATATATAAATTAAAACCATATATACTATAGACAGTGGTCTGGTAGATTTTACGTTGTGTTGCTAATGCATTAGCGTGAAAATTAATTCCACTGGAAGTGCCTACGTGATTTTATTTTGTAATGCATCCCGTGCATTTCCTGTCCTGACAGTGGAGGTCTGCGGCCAGGTGCCTCTCGTCACAAACCTGTATTTGGTTCCACTCTGAATTGCATTAGATACGCATGTTCTTGAAGGGTTAGGGTTAGATTGTCACCAAACTGTTGCAAAATGAAGTCAAGTTGAACGTTGAGCTGCCGCCCCGAACTGCACACTGCAGTCAGGGCTTCTCGTCCTGGTCAGGATGTCCCATCATGCATCTGTACATCCACATTTCCATCAGTTTGTTTGCTTTGTGCCTTCCATGTTTTCTGTCTTTCGTGCTTCTGTAACCACGTTGGGCTTGCCTGCTTTACTTTTTTATTTTTTTGTGTTCCTTTTTTCGATTTTCTTTTCCTGGCAGCCTAACCATGACTCAGCAGCCCTTTAACTCGGCAGAACCTCCCCTCCGCCTCCAGTGAAGCGACAGACTAGGCCGAGCAGAATGGATTGATGCCGTCTCCGCGTGTCGGCGGCGCTCAGGGCAGCTGTGGTCGGTGCGGGCGAGGTTTATTGCTTCGTGGAATGCTTTAGCATATTCCATTACTCGTGTTGAACCTCGCGGCTTCGGTAAATTACCTGGCAAAATGCAAATTACCTGCACAGGGAGTGAAAAATGGCAGGTTCGGGAGGTTTGGATTTAGTGCCCATCTGTCGGCCTGTGTGCCATGTGCATAGAAGCTCCACCTGTTAATCTATAGGCGACAATGTGCCCCATCAGTCACGACAAAAACGGGCATGAATGCATCTTTTATCACATTATCTCCAAGTTGGAGGCACCACAGTCATAATAATAATAATGGAGACGCATGAATGGAATCCGATTATATTGGATGGGTATAAATAGAGAGGCAGGTAGGGCGGAGATGGGAGATAATTTCCCAGTTTTTCTCATTAGGCCATTTCAGTGATGTGTTATAAAGTAAACAGCCTCCCTCAGTCTGTTCCTTCCTAATGAGAGGCTGCGGAGGTGCTTTGCTAAAGGTTTGGGCGTGATTTTGCTCCAGAAGAGGCCAGAGGAAACACTGAGCGCCATTGTTCCGGCAAAATGTGAGAAAGTTCCCCGAGCCTGCCAGCTTATTAATTAGCAGATAACGGGGATTGTGCGTTCGGTTGTGTGTGTGTGTGAAGTGTGTTTCCTCAGCTGGCAGGTGTGTGTTGCTGTGACCAGAGCTATGACCACAGATGAGGGTGTGTGTGTGTGTGTGTTTGTCAGGGATAATCACTCACCCAGGGCTTTACCTCGCACTTCATAATTGATGAGGACTGAAGGCAGATTTGTAAAATCGGCCAACTTGTAATTGTTCATTTAATTGGGTTTTGTCGGGGACTGGTGGAGGTGGTGGAGGTGGTGGAGGTGGTGGGGGGATAACAGGGCCGGACTCTAAACCCGCTCCAATTCTCCGAGTGAATTCTTGCCGCCACCTCAGACTGCACTCCCTGAAATGCGTTAATTAATCGGAGCGTTGGGATGAACGGTGGCTAATGGCGTTAGCACACGAGCGGGGGGGACGTGGAGCTGCATGTGACGGGGTGGGGTGAGGGGAGGAGGAGCCGAAAAATATCATCATCGGTGGATAAATCAGCTCGGCTGTTAGCGTCACTGATCACAGCCAGACTGAGTGGATTTCATCACTGCAGCTCCGTGAAGGAAAGTCAGCCTGAAAGCTGAACATACACATGATTGCATGAGTTGCAAAGCCGTGTTTCCATAATGAGTTTTTAAGTTTTGTGTTACAAAAAGGTCAATTTTGCAGAGTTTTTATTCTCATTTAAGGTAGTTTCTGACTTTTTCTGAGTATGATAATGTGCTTCATGGCAGATGGAAACACCTGCTCTTGATAAATTCTGACATGGTGAACTTTTAACTCTTGTTTTGTTGTCTTTATCTTCAGACGGCATTAAAAAATGGCCCAAACCGGCTAAATTGAAAGAATAATCCCAACTATCCTGAAGATTTCTCTCAGTTGCTGATGGCCAAAGTTTGAAATCTTCTTCTTTTTTAGTGGTTGGCAAACTGGCTTTGTTTCGGGCTTCCTCTGCTCCGTGTATTCCAGCCATGCAGCCTGTAGCGCCACCTTTTGTCGGCGTAAAAGTTAGCTTGAGATTCGCTTGACAGTTACATGGAGGTGCATCTAATAACACCCGTGTTTACAGAACATCAGGCGCTATCATGGGACTCCGTAGGACATTTTGAAGCCGACGTATGCAGTGTAAATTTTGGAGTCTACAGCAGCTTTGGTTGAAGTAAAGGAGCCTCACTGTATGTGATTGAGTTTGTGCACATAGTGATCACAGCTATGGAGGCACGTGAAGCATCTGTTCCCGAGTGATATTTGC